>JADHKQ010000067.1:0-79574 GCA_019925375.1 Sporothrix euskadiensis
AAACGGACGCGGCGCTCCATCGGTGGGCATGTGGCTTTAATTGGCCCTCGCCCCCCCCCCCCCCCCCGCCACACTTTTCCCGCCCCGGGCACTGGGGTCACGTTGAATCATGATTACGCCGTCTGCTGGCAACGCTGCAGCTGGCGCTGGCGCCTCGCTTGTGGTCAACTCCATGCCTCCGCCCATGGGCAATGCTGCCGGTGCTGCATCATCACCGCCCAGCTTTATGGGAGTAGGAGCAGGCATGGGCATGGGCGGTCCGTCCAGTGTCTCATCTGTCGCCGCAACCTCTCCAGGCTCAGTCACCTCCACAACATCTCCCGCATCCGTATCATCGGTTCTTGATACACCCACAGCTCCGGGTCAAAACAACAACAACTCCCAACAAAACGCCCAACCAGACAACACCCCCGCCACAACCCCCGGTGGCTCGTCGTCTCTGTCGGCCAAGGAGGTCGAACTGCAGCGCAAGCGGGCGCGCGACCGCAAGTCCCAGCAGGCCATGCGGGACCGGACCAAGTGGACCATTTTCAACTTGAACGAACAGGTCGCTTTCCTGACTCAGATGGTCAGTGACCGCGCCCGCGATGTCAACCTGCTCAACTCGCGTATGCGCATGCTCGAGGTGGAGAACGCACAGCTGCGTGCCCAGAATGCTGCTCTGCAACTGAGTTTGATGGGCTCGCAGCCTCGCGGCGTTGACCTGTCCAACGACCCTACCGCCGCCGTTGCTGCTGCAGCCTCGGCTGCTACTGCGGCCTCAGCATTAGCAGGCGGTGCTCCGGGAACATCAAACTCGATTGGCAGCGCCATGTCTCTAGCCGGTGAAGGCTCGTCAATACCAGGACGGTCAGGGACCGTGGTCACCCTGCCCGAGGTCATCAAGAAGCCATGGGAGGTTCCACCCGTCGACGGTCCACCAACCTGCCTCAGCGATCAAATTCTGCAAGGCTTTATCACGTCAAAGGTGCACCAACGATCGGTGGACGGTGCCCTTGCCTTCAACTTCAAGCCCAACTTGTGTTCGTTACTCGAAAAGGACCGCCGCACGTCCGACGCCATCAGCGATATTGTCGGCGATATCGTCCGCAGCTACTTCGAGATTGACACCCTGCCCAAACAGGTGGCCGTCTTTTATATTATGTGCTCCCTCCTGAAGTGGATGGTATTGCTCGACAAACCGAGCTGGGAACTCATGCCGACCTGGCTCCGGCCAACACGGGCCCAAGTCTCCACACCCCACGCTGCGTGGATCGACCGCATCCCGTGGCCCAATGTGCGCAACTATTTGATTTCTCACCCGGAAATTACTCTCGACCATTTCGCGGCCGTCTACAGCACCAGCTTTAGCATCCGCTGGCCATACGACCCGACGCATGTTTTGTTGAAGGCGGTGGCACCGGGTGAAGACATCACCGTCAACCCGGTCTATGAGGAACATATTCGACAGCTCAGCAACTGGGAAGTCGGCAAAGCATTCCGGGACCGATATCCAGACATTGGGAAGATTATTGACCAGGATGCCCACATTCAAAATGAGCCGACTTTATGAGAGTCTGGTGAAGTTGTGGTTTTTAAACTATGTACAGGATCAAACAACACTACACAAACAAATCAAATATTGTTACACCACGCAGCTACTCCGCGCCGATGGCCCCGAAATCTCCTCACTCAGAGTCGTTTTTTTTTGGAGATTCAAAATGCTCCCAAAGGGCTTGGCCATACGACGGTTCAGTTGGCAGACGACTTGGTTGTCTCGTGGCCTTCTCCGAAAATCGGTTCCTGCCGGCACAAGGCGTGAGGCTTGTAGTCGATTTGTCGTGTGAACGCCCGTTTTTCGAGGCGATCACAAAGAGGGGGTTCACAGTTCTAGCGACTTATGCAACTCATGCACCTTCTCCAAGAAGTGCAGAAAGTTGCAGAAAGTGTGAGAGAGAGTCGACCCAGAGTCGACTTAGGCGGACTTGTTTCTCCGAAGGCAGCGACGGATCATCGCTTTTGAACTGATTCATCGCTGGGGATCACTTGAGTGTATCTGGTCCCCTCTGGGGTCCCTTTTTGGGCACTTTTGGGGAATGGGGCCCCGCACTTGGTCGTCAACCGTTCGTTAGCGGCATGGTTTAGTGTAAGTGGGAAGACACCAGCTTTGCCATTGTCGAAGGTCGAAACGCCCAACAGGGTGCACGCCTCGCACGATGACACGGCGCACCAAACAGCAATGGGCAGCGATGACGGTAGGCAGGAAAAGGAGAAGAGGGACGGTGTTAATGGCATCTGAAAGTGAATATGGCTGAACAACCACCGCTGCAGTTTTATTTTCATTTCACTTATTTTCTTGTCACATTTTTGGATCTATTTTTATGTTTTAATGTATTCTCAGACTGGGAGACGAAACAAACACACGGGCACGAAGTAGACGAAGTCAAACGCTTAAAAAAAAGGGGAAGAGTTACGATTGATTACTTACACACAATGAGTCCCATCTAGTTGTTGGCAGCACAAAACGACGACACATCATCCACGGACCCCACAATGACCGAAACAAAACGCCCTGTCCGGATCGGCGGTGCCTCGGGCGGTTTCACGGACCGCGTGGCTGCCATCGGCCGTCTCGCGCGCGACCCGGACGTCGACGCCGTGGTCGGCGACTGGCTATCGGAGAATGTCATGACGGGCTACGGGGCGGGCAAGGCGCGGCAGAAGTCTGCGGCCGAGGCAGACGAACCCAAAAAGCTCCCGCTCGAGGAACGCAAGAAGACCGCACAGTATGCCAGCACGTTTCTGCAGTGCTTTGAGCCGGCAATCCACGACCTCGCGCGCAACGGTACAAAGCTGGCCGTCAATGCCGGCGCCAGCGATACGGAGCTGCTGGCCGAAGTGGTGGTGGACCTGGTCCAGAAGGCGGGGCTCGACCTCAAGGTGGCCTGGGTTGAGGGCGACGACGTGACGGCGGCTTTCCTCGAAATGGCGGCCGACGAAAAGAACGAAATCAAGAGCCTGACGGATGGCAAAACACTGGCGGAATGGGGCCACGAACCCATCTGTGCGCAGGCCTACCTGGGCAGTCTGGGCATTGCCGAGGCGCTGCGGCGGGGTGCAGACATTGTGATTTGCGGCCGTGTATCGGATGCGGCACCGACGATCGGCGTGGCTGCGTGGTGGCACGGCTGGACTGCCAGTGATCTCAACCAGCTGGCAGGTGCACTTATTGCCGGGCACATTATCGAGTGCTCGGCGTTTGTGACAGGCGGCTACTACAGCCGATTCAAGGAGCTGATGGCGGCGAAGAAGCACTGCAACCTGGGCTTCCCAATTGCGAGCGTGCACGCCAACGGTGAGTTTGACATCTCCAAAGAAAAGAACACGAATGGCGTGGTCAACACGGAGACGGTGACGGCGCAACTGGTGTACGAGATCTCGGGTCCGCTGTACTACAACTCGGACGTTGTGGCAGACCTGCACAACATCTCGCTGGCCCAGGTCTCGGAAGATCTTGTGCACGTCAGTGGCATCACCGGCCGCCCGCCACCGGCAACCACACGTTGTGGCATCACGGCCCACGGCGGCTACCAGGCCGAGTGGCACTTCTATCTGGTCGGTCTCGATATCGAGGAGAAGTGTCGCTGGATGGAGGAGCAGGCACGCTATGCGATTGGCGAAGAGCTCATCAGCCAGTTCTCGCTGCTCAAGTTCCACGTGCATGGCACCTCGCCGGCCAACCCGGTCAACCAGGAAATTGCGACGGTGGACTTCCGCATATTTGCGCAAGCCAAGGACGCTGCTCTCTTTGACCCCAGTCTGCCGTACGGGTTCGCGCGCAAGCTCTACGAGACGGTTCTGCAGTCGTGCCCCGGTGTGTCGCGGCCCAACGATTTGCGCCAGTCGACGGCCAAGAGCTACTTTGAGTACTTTGTCACGCTCATTCCACAGTCGGCGTGTCTTCACCGGGTGCATCTTCTTTTCGGTGATGAGTCTTCTCGCACACCGATCGGCATTGCCCTGCCGCCGCAGACGGCCACCTACGGCGCCCAGGAGTCGTACGACACGCGCAACCCTGTCGACCTGGCGTCCTTTGGCGAGACAGTCGAAGCACCTCTCGGCTGGGTGGCCTTGGGCCGGTCGGGCGACAAGGCGTCGGACGCCAATGTCGGCTTCTACGTGCCCACGGCCGAGCAGTGGGACTGGCTGCGGACGTTTTTGACAGTGGACAAGTTCAAGGAGCTGTTGGGCGCGAAAGAGTATGGCGGCGGCCGCATTGACCGTTTCGAGATGGGCAACATCCGGGCGGTGCATTTTTTGCTAAAGGACCACCTGGACCGGGGCTACAACTCGAGTTCCGGGCTGGACACGCTGGCCAAGAACCTGTGCGAGTATTTGCGGGCCAAGTATGTGCCGGTGCCCAAGAAGTTTATTGAGAATGGGCATCTGTAGATGAGGCGCCCGACAGGGTGTCCATATTCACAGGAGGTGGAAATGTGGCACTTCTGAACAGCAAGATTAAATTGGACAAAATACAATAAATGTGGAAACGAGAAACAAGTCAACAACTTCTGAATAGACGCCCCGAAAGCGGACTCCCACTACGGAGTAATACCTCTTACTCTCACCCCCGCAGTAACACTCGATTGGTCACTTTTTCTTGACAGGAGACAAGGCACTAGGTAAGTCCAGCAGAATGGCGAGTCAGTTGTGCGTTTCGTCTTCTTTTTTCAGTCACTTTCCATTCGTTTCATTCTGTGTCCTCTTATTTTCTTATTTTCTAGAAATTTTGGGCCCCGTCCTGCACGTCTCCAACTAGCGCATGGAGACCGGAAACCAAACGTCCTGGCTCGTCCCTGGCCTCTTTCTTTTCTTACCTTTTCCTAGCACGACGGATGCTCATGGCCCTACCTCTTTTTACTCCAACTCTGGGGGCTCCTTCTTGGTGTGCACCCCCCCGTTCAAACTGGCCCCATGAGCTCTTTCTCCCACAGCCAGACCATTTGCAGTAGTCCGAGAATGGCAGCTAAGTCGTATAAATGATTCAGCTCTCCCAAGTGTGGAGGATGCTGTCGTCGTCCGTTGTGTTTGTCGTACATCTCTGTTATCACGTCTTGTGATTTTCAAATTAACTCAACACGCCAGCTTGAGTCGCCTTTTTAGAGCTCCTATCCAAACATTACCATTTTTTGTCGCACACCCACCACACACACACACACACACGCACAATGCCTCAGCAGCTCCAGGACAAGGTCATTGCCGTCACCGGCGCCGCCTCCGGCATTGGCCTCGCTTTTGCCCAGCTCGCCGCCGCCCGTGGCGCCAAGCTGTCGCTGGCCGATGTCTCCCAGACCGGTCTTGACAAAGTGGCCGAGGAACTGCGCGCCACCGCTGGCGCCGACAACGTCCTGACGCAGGTCGTGGATGTTCGCAAGTACGACCAGGTGCAGGCCTGGATCGATGCTACCGTCAAGCAGTTCGGCAAGCTGGACGGCGCCGCCAACATGGCCGGTGTCATTCCCAAGGATATCGGTATCAACACTTTGGCCGATCAGGACTTGGAGCAGTGGGACTTTGTCCTGAGTGTCAACACGACTGGCCTTATGCACTGCCTCAAGGCGCAGACGGGCGTGCTGGCCGACGGCGGCAGCATCGTCAATGCCTCGTCGATTGCTGGCGTCACGGGCCGGGCCAAGAACGCCGCCTACTCGGCCAGCAAGCATGCCGTCGTCGGTCTGACGCGGTCGGCCTGCAAAGAGTTTGGCTACCGCCAGATCCGGGTGAACTGCATCTGCCCGGGCCCCATTGACACGCCCATGAACCAAAAGGCGCGCGAGATTGTGACGGCGAGCGGCTCCACCACAAAAACGGGCCAGACCGTGCTGTCGAGCACGCAGGAGAATGCGCTGGGCCGTGCGGGCCGGCCCGAAGAGGTTGCCCACCTGATTTCGTACCTGTTGAGCGACGAGTCGACGTATGTGACGGGCACAGCAATTTGCGTGGACGGTGGATGGATTTGCTAGAGTGCGTAACAGGCAGAGCAACGTGCGAAAGGGCGAGCCAACACAGTGCATAGTTTGAATAAAAGTAAAATAAAGAATGAAAATAAAAGTAAAAGTAAAAGTAAAATAAAAATAAACAGCAAGTCAGGGTGAGCTTCTTTTTCAACATCTACTCCACCATTATCCTCGTTGCTACGCAGACGTTAGAACAGCCTCTCCTCATTGATGACATCCTCTGGCCTGGGCATCGTGTTCTTCAGCTTGACATCACACACTTCGCACACGCTCATGGCCGTCTCAAAGGCATAGTCCAGGTCGGCCCGCGTTCCATCGTTCCGAATCACGCCGCGCATGTGCCACGCCACTTCGGCCGTCACGTCTATTGGCACGAGCGTCGCAATGTTGAGCTGGCTTGTTTCAATGGGCCCCAGCACGCTCGTGTCGGACTGGTAGTAGCCATAAATGGTAGTGACCACCAAGGTCCACAGATCGGGCCAGTACTTGTCCATCGTGTCCAGAAACGGATCGAGGTCGTCCCGGAAGATGTTGCGCATGTATGCAATGCCGCGCTCGTCAGTGTCGGCGGGCCGTTCAATGTGGTTGCGGACCGACTCCGTCTCATTCGCCTCGGGCGAAGGCAACGCTCGGACAAGAGAACGGAAGGCGTTGATGGTGCGCGGGATGCCAAAGATGACGCTGGTCTTGAGGAGGGACTCCTTGATGCGTTTGAGGACGAGCTGCTGGTAGGCCACGTCGTCGGCTGCTTTCTGGGCAATCGCTGTCTCGTACACGTCGGCGACGAATCCGCCCTGGTTACAGGCGGCGAAAGCACACGCCGTGATGCAGTACCAAGTGTCGACGGTGTTCTTGGAAGCGGCTTCGTCGGCTTGTTTTTGAACGAAAGCACGAGCCCGTGCGGCCATGTCCTCGTCGGCAACGTGCTGCATTTTGGTGGGGGTGGTGTGAAAGAGATTAGGATAAAAACAAAAATAAAGTGTTGTTTGTTGGTCTGAGAAGAAAGTGCTGTGTTTTGGTGTGGGTTGTACGAGTTGGCTAAAGTTTGGTGTAAATCGGGGAGCATCGAGAAATTTGGCCAAAATTGGAGCAGGCACCTTCTCCTCCTCGTCTTGAGCGGAGTCTTATATCCGCTACCACTGCAGAAGATGTGTATATATGTATCCCATAAGCAGTCTCTTGACGAGGAACGCATAAAGGGATGATCAAAGAAAACAACACAAAAAAGGCAGCACGCTCATACATTCTCACTCCATATTAGTACATAATTTGATGCTGTTTATGTACAGGCTCAAAACTCATATCACCCCCTTGCATATCACAGCTTCGCTTTGTCTTGGGCTGCTGCGAGAGCTGCTGGAATATCCCGCCGCTGCAGTTTGCCCGTCGTGCCCTTGGGCAGTGCGTCCAGATGGAACAGCCCGCCCCGCAGCTTCTTGTACGGCGACACTTTATCGTCCACGAAAGCTCTCACTTCTTTGAGGACAGACGCTCGATCTGCCACTGCCACTGACAGCGCGAGCGTCACAGCACCCACAGGCACTTCCGTGTCCAGTGCCTTGTCAAACACGCCGCACACGCCCGCGTCCGTCACCAGCGGGTGCTCCAGCAGAATCGACTCGAGCTCGGCCGGCGGCACCTGGTTGCCGCGGAACTTGATGAGCTCCTTCTTGCGGCCCGTCATCCACAGGAAGCCGTCGTCGTCCATCTGCACAACGTCGCCCGTGCAGAACCATCGGTCGCCCGTCAAAGGGTCTGTGTAGAACGACCCCTCCGTCTCCGCCACATTGTCCTTGTAGCCCATAAACAGGGTCGGTCCACGCACAAGACACTGCCCGTCGGTCCCAATGGGCACATCCCTGTGGTCGTCGTCGACAATTCGTATCTCGGTGCCCGCAACAATGCGTCCCAGACTGCCCGCCCGGTGGCTCTGTGTCTCCCGCAGCATCGTAATCGTCACCTCCGTCATGCCGTACCCATTGAGCACGACGGCCTGCGGGTCCAGCAGGTCTCTTTGGAGTGCCCGCACCGTCTCTGACGACAGCGCCGCACCTGCCACCATGGCCGTCCGCACGCTCGTCAAGTCGAGGGCACGTACCGCCGGATCTTTGGTCATGCGCGTCGCCGTCGCTGGGATCAACCGCAGCACAGACGCACGAATGTCGGCGCACCGCTGCAGGTACGGCAGAAAATCAAACTTCTTCATGGCCACGACGTAGTGCCCGACCCACGCCGAGAACAGCACACACGACACCATGCCGTAGATGTGGCCAAATGGTGGATAGAACACTTCGTTAATGTGGGCATTGTTGAGGAACGGGTTGGTGGCGCGGGAGCACAGCAGCTGTGAAATCAACGTGTGGTGCGAGAGCATGACACCCTTGGGTTTGCCCGACGTGCCGGAACTAAAACACATGCCGGCCATGACCGTGCTGTTGTCGAGGCCCCTTAGGTCGTACGCGGCGACCGACTGGACCTGGAACCGGATAAAGTCGCGCGGAAACTTGGGCAGCGCCGCCGACGGGCCCGTCAATTCGTTGTGCTGGCCGTCTTCAATCACAATGATGCGCGGCACGATGCCGCCCGGTGTGGGAGCATCTTGCAGTGCCTTTTGCACCTTTGACAGCAACGCCGCGTCCACGGCAATCACCGTCGGCTTGGCAATTGAAAAGTAGTGCGCCAGCTCGTACGGCGTCGCCAGCGAGTTGATGGCCGCAAAACACCCGCCGCCCCAGAGCACGCAGTGGCACAGCAGCATCCAGTTGACCGAGTTCTGGCCAAACAGGCAGACCACGTCGCCCTCCTTCATGCCGTGCACGTTTCTCAGAGAGGCAGCGCCCTGCGCCGACCGTGTCCGCAGCTCGCCGTACGTCAGTTTGTGCCCGGGGTTCTCAAAGTCGCAAATAATAACCTTGTCCGCCGGCACATCGTCTGGGTTTGTCCGGACCAGAAACTGCGAGATGGACACGTCCCGCGGCGTCGGCGGCGCCGGGAAAAGTGACTTGTAGATCATCGTGCGGGTGGTGCTGCAGTCCTGCTTCGAGAAAGTCGTCTGTGTCTCGACTTCGCCGTCTTCAACTCGTACAGTCAAAGCTCCGGAAGTGAAGTGAAGTGAATGAAGCTCTACTTTTCCTTTGACAATCCTTCCTCAGAGCTCTCCCCTACTCACTCCCCCTACCTCCCTCCTCCCCCGTCGCTGCACCAGACCGAGAACGGCCCTTGGCCCACCGCCCTTCACGCCCGAACAGCAGATGGCTGGACAATGGATCCTGCTGCCCTCAACTTCCTGGGGTGCCGGACCCCCGCAGTTTAGGGGAGGAATCTGAGGAGTTTAGGTAGGAGCTTTTGGGGGACCGGTGGTGGGTGAGGGTGGAGCAGAAAGGTTAACGACTTCCGCTGCAAGATGATTGGTCAGAATCAATGTTGCCCACAGTGCTCCGTAGCACTTTCCTCTGTACGTCGCACGACGTACTAACCCCCTAAACGAGTCAGTGCTGACAGTCGAGAGAGAAAGTCGGGGGTCGGCATCGGATACTGTAAAGGCCGTTATTATCTGTGAAGAAGCTCTCGTGGCTCGCTCTGTGTCCGCATCTGGCAATGTTTTCGTTGGCGAAATTAGAGTGGCACACGGGCATGACTCGAATGGTGTCGGATCTGTGCTTAGTCAAGTAACTTAGTCAAGTAAGTCTCCTCATCGTGCACCCAGAAGCACACCCAAAAGTGTTGTAGGGAGCATCCAAAATAATCCAAAAAAAGAAAAAAATTGTCGTCATCATAATAAAAGGTGTGGTATCGAAAGAATCGTACTAATCATACAATACACAGAAAAGAAGAGAGAAAGTCGTGTCGTCCCGTCCGTTACCTAAATGAATAGATCTTGTGCTTTCCCGCCAATTGTAATGTGAGCTTGCCGTAACGCCTATCGAAACACAGATCGTGCCGCCTACGCCATCGTCCCTAACTGCAGCGAGCGGTTCTTGCGCCGCCGGTTGGCCACGCTATTCGTCCCCAGCATCTGCCCGGCCGCCGCTTCGAGCATCTCCGCGGGACTGCCAAACCGTTCGTGGCCCAGGGTGATGATCTTGATGGCCGCACCGAGACCAAGGGCGATTGTGCCGGCGCCAACACAGACGATAGGACCCGGTTCGATTGACAGAAGCTCGCCCTCGTCCACGGCCAGCGCCTGCGTCACGTAGTTTTTCTCCTTTGTCGTCGTGGTCGTGGACGTCGTCGTAGACGCTGTGCCGTTGGTGGCGTTGGTGCTGCTGCCGCTACCGGCCCCAGCTTCAGTGCTATCCGCCGAATCGACCACACTGTAGATCGCCCAGGCCTCCCAGCTGCCGCGTCCATTGGAGTAGACGGGCAGCATTTGTGCAGAGGCCCTTGGCGAAGCATTGACTGACGGTGTGGTGTTGTTGCCAGCGGCGGCGGCTGCAGGCTGAGTGGAAATGCCAGGCCGTCCGTTCTGGCCACCGCGGCGCCGGACACTGCTGGTACCATTTCCCAGAGCCTCCGCTCCAGTGGTACCATTGCCGCCGCCGCTAATGCCGATGCCGTGATTTTGCTTTGAGACGACGACTGTTTGCCGGACACCCATGATGCTTCCATTCGGCAGTGCCTCCCACAGACCCGGGTTGGGTACTTCCTTGATCGTCTGCCGTGTCTCGTGCCACATGCAGCTCGGGCCGCCAGCGGTCGAGGCTCTCGAAGGCAGCTCGCTAGGCGAAAACAGAATGGAGCCGTCGCAGTCTTTGGGTAGGTACGTCTGGATGACGCAGTTGCCCGTCTCGGCACATGTATAGATCAGGCTGAAGTAGCTCAGTTCTGGAGAGCCACGTTGAGAATGCCGCCGCGTCGAGCTGAGGTATCGCAACGATTTGGGCTTGATCTGCGAGTGCGAAATGAAGGTCTGCAGGGTCTCGGACGTGTCGAGGTCAACCAGGTCCACCGAGTGTGGCCGGACAACCAAATATGCCGAGTAGAGCGGCAACGTGACGACTGAGTGAGCGTGCTCTTCGTTTGCGGTCTGCTCCTTGATCTCTTCAGAGAGCCAGCCATAGCCGGCGGGTGTGACGCGGTGGACACAGCCGTTCCGCGAAACGGTAACGATAGCCTGACCACTACTTGTATGGGACGCCGTTCTTGGTGACGAATGTAGCGGCTGCAAATAAATTGCCGACTGGACCGGGCTCTTGCAGATATGGCTGTCCACCGTTTCGCCGGTATCCGCCCACAGCTCGACAAGCGTGCCGTTTCGCCGGACCACAACAAGCGAGTGCACCAGCGCCGTCTTTTGGTTTGTCGTAAAAAAGAAGGCTTCGATCTTCTGTCCACACAGATCGACGGCAATAGAGGGCCCCCATTCTTTATGCTCCAGGTTCCATAACATGACCTTGTAGGTGGACAAAACGGCCAGCCACGTCGAGTCGTCGTCAATGGCGAGGGCCATCGGAAAGGCTATCTCGGACGGTGCCGCAAACTCGTTCAACAGGTAGTTCATGCCGCCGAAAGGCACGTTCCAGACACGAATAGTGCGGTCCCAGGCAACCGAGACAACAACGCCGTCCGATGATGCGGCCAACTGAGCAATGTCGAGGACGTGGCCCTTGTCCATAGTCATGACGGACAAGAGAGTTTCATTGAGTGTGTCGGCCCTGTTGTCCTGGTCGCTCAACTCCAACAGGTAGTTGACAAAGATGCGCATAGCGGCCGTGAGAACCAGAATCGTAACCATAAAAGGCTTAGACTGGTGGCGTACAAAATCGTATACGGCAGGTAGAAATGGCCTTTCGGAGACGGACGGCATGCGGTCGCTGCCCTTCAGGACGAAGACAAGAGGTTCGTAAACGCGGGCAATGTAGCTATGCGCCCACGGCTTGACGACGTTGATAACCTCTTGTGCCGTCTCGTGATCTTGGAGACGAAGCCACGAAGTCGGGCTGCGGGCCTGATGCAGATCCTGCAGTTGAGAGGCTGCACTACCCCAGTCGCTGAGGTTGTTGCTGCTGCTGCCGAACCCAATACCGAATGTGAACAAACGGCCAAAGGTTCGAGACATGCTTTCGTTTTCGAAGAAATGCCACTGCGCGATAATAACAAAGCCGATCATGATAATAGTACCAGCAATGCGTGTAGAGGCATCGATACGTCCTTGGAGGACGGCGGCAATCCACGACTTTCGCGATATAGACTGCTGTGGTGTCGAAAAGTCGCCGGGGTACATTGGTTGGCTGTTGGACTGCTGGTTGCGCCATCTCCATGACGACTTCTCGATGAATTCGGAGAGCTCGGAGCGCCGGACCTCGACACTGAGCACGGAAAGGAAGAAGGTGGAGAGATAGAAGAAGTCGAACACAATGGCGATGGCAAGGAACACGCAAAAGTCAGAGAGACCGGTCGTGACGAGCTTCGAGATGCCCCAGAGCAACAACAGATGCTCCATGACACTGGCAAAGGCGATGTGTGTCGTTTTGCCAAAGGCTGTGCCAATACGGCTACTTGTGCTCTCTTCCAGATTCGTCGCGATAACGCCCTTGATGAGTCGAAGCATATTCTCCAAGCTCATGGAGACAATGACAATCGGGTAGGCCGCGCGCGGGATGCGGGAAAGGTCGATCTTGAGGATGGCGCACACGGTAAAGCTCGACATGATCGACACAAAGATCTGGGCAATGACCGTTACAATTAGGCCCGGCCGGGACTTGATGGCCGGCAATTTGGAGAGGTTTTGAATAAGATAGACAAAGGCCACACTGTACGCAAGGGCCAGCATGGCAGAGTCCTTGATGGAGATGGGAAGGAACTGGAACTCGTAGAGCTGGCTCGATAGGTTGCGTGCATCCTTGGGATAGACATCCCATTTGTCAGTCACATGGTTGGCGAGTTCGGCAACTTTACGCTCCCATTGCCGACCAACGGGCGAGTCGCGAAGGTGAATTAAGGTGATGACTAGAGCGTCGGCCGCGACCAATGCGCGATCCTCGAAACGTTTGCCGCTGAAGACGACAGAGTGTCGCAAGGTGACGTTGACAGAGGAGTGCTGGTTCTTGTGTTCGTTGACTGTCACAAGAATGTCCGGGTCGTTCGCAATCGTGTCGTGGTCGCCGGACCAGTAAAGTAACGGCGAATGGAAGAACCACGACTGGTTCGTTAGGCCGTTGACGACGTGGAGCTTGTTACGCTCGACAACTGTGAGGTCCGCAAGGGGGTGGTCGAGCTCGAGACTGAGGGTGACGTTGTTCAATTGGCTCCGGCTTCGCGGGTTAAAGTCTTTTGTTGATCCAAGGATCTCGTCCTGGAGTTCAAGAGCGCCGAGCAGAACGTCCCGTTCGAGGGCCTTCATGTAGCTGCCGTGGATCCATATGGAGCGCATAAAGACATCGGGTTCCACGGCAGCGGCAGGGTTGCCCTTCATCGGCTGTGCATTGGTCCACACATGATTCGGTAGCCCTGAGGCGCCACTGGCGAAGTCGCTGGTGTAGAGAAAGGGGATGGGATAGAGGAGAGCGGTGGCGACAGCTACAGAGATGAGAAGAACAGTTGCAATATTTCGTGCGACATACACACCATAGCGCGAGAGAGCGCGCCGGAGAGGGTTATTGGGCTTGAGATTCGGGGCACTTGTCGTCCTGTATCAGGCGGTTAGTTGAACGGCACATGTGACGAGAGTAAAGAAGGGATGCGAGAGCGCGCTCCTGGACAGCGTGCAGATGGGCAACGTAACGTACCCTCGAAACGGGTAGAGAAAGTACCAAAGCATCACTGCGGTGGCAGCGAGCCGGAAGTACAAAGGAGAGAAGCCTGGGGCAGTACGAAACCCGACATGGGGAAACGAAGCATGAGAGGCGAGGTTTTGAGCAGGCTGCCGAGTACGGTGAGCTCAAAGGGTTCGATCGGTTTTATGTGTCCTTGTCCGTTCCAATGAGTGCATGCTAGCTCAGTGAGCTCACATTACTATCCACAAACAGGCCACCCGGATTTCCAAGGAGCCGTCGCCGCTAATTCGTAGAGGGCTTGGTGTTGTCTTGCTCGCAAGTTCCATGAGCAAACGAGAGGTCGTCGAGTTGTGCTCTGTGGCGCCCTGGAGCGACAAAAAAGAACGGCGATGTGGAGGTGGTGGATGTGTGCGGGAGCGAGTGGTGACCTTGGCGGCGCCCGAACCGAGATAGAAAGGTCTGCAAGGGCTGTCAGCGATGGAAGAAAGTGAATTCGTACGCGCAAAGAGTACTTGCCAGCTACTTGCAAAAAAGAACAAAAAGATACCAAGAGGGCGAAAAGTGGCGCTAAATGGATGACGGGCTGGCTTGGATTGACTTTTTGAGTGGTGTAGCTTTTGGTCCACGCTGGAGCTTGCCGGGACGTCTGCTGATCCTGCTGTTCGATGCTCGAAATGGTGCCACCCCAGACAGGGATGAAGGGACTTGGGTAATTTAGGGACTGCGTGCGTCGCAATCAGCAAAAAAAATCGAGGGTCGAAGGAAGGGGAACACGGTAGAGAAACCGTGTCAAGAGTGATGGGCATTTGGCAGTTTCCGATGGCAAAAGCAAAAACCGATGGTGTCAAAGCACAGCACGCACCAGGCTGTTACGACGTAACGATGGATCCACCAACTAGGAGGGACCGAGCTAAAGCGCGCACACGCGGAGTAGCAGTCCCCGTGAGAAAATGGGAAACGTTCGTTGGGACGCTGGAACGCTGGATGCGAAAACCGGACGAAATAAAACGGAGATGAAAGCTGCAAGACTTGGTGAAAAACGACGCCAATAAATGACAGCAAAACCCGGCAAGGCGCGGCCTTTCGTAAAGCTAGAAAACACACTAGAATCCACAAAGATGTTAGATGCGTCGAATAGTCGACATATAACAGAGTGCATTATCAGACATAAGAAATAGAAGAACCCAAAAAGAACGGGGGGGAAGACAAGAAAAAAGCTCACGAGAATCAATAAAGCGCCGCAGAAAGCAAGGGGCAACGCCTCGTTGTCAATAGGCTGGCCCAGACCATTTTCAGCTCAAGCCACGCGCCACTGTCAAAACGAAACAGGGCCAAGCCAGAGCGTGGAACAGGTATTCGTACTCAGTAGGCGGCGAGCCAGAGTCTCAACCGCAAAGGCACTTTGTTGTCCCCATCACGGGTCTCATTGTGCGCTTCTCTCTGTCTTCTGCTCTCTTTTGCTGTCTGATTTTGCTGTCGTGCGACGACTGCACAGGCTGACGATTGCAAGGTGGCTGGCAACGCGATATGTGCAAGCCGGTGGGCACAATTAGCTATCTGGTTCTCAAGTTGAAATGAGGAAGGTTTAGGCGAAGCCCATTTTTGTCGCTAGAAACGCCGTGGGACAAACCTCACGCTTGTCGAAGCGAAATGGGGAAAATGTGACGAGAAATGAGAAATTGCAAAACACGATGCAGATTCAGATTACGGTCTGAGAAGGTGGACAAGGCGGGCGGGCTACTCATAACAACAACAGGAGGCTCTGGACTCAGGGG
Organism: Sporothrix euskadiensis; assembly: GCA_019925375.1. Lineage (NCBI taxonomy): Eukaryota > Fungi > Ascomycota > Sordariomycetes > Ophiostomatales > Ophiostomataceae > Sporothrix > Sporothrix euskadiensis. The sequence continues at coordinate 15,487 of JADHKQ010000067.1, forward strand.
TAATGAGTCCAGTGCCGCTCCTTCCCGTCCAACATGATGGGAAAGTGCGAATGTCGACTGCCAGTCGACCGGGAAGGTGCGTGTCACCGCTGCAAGTGCAAGAAGAGCAGTCAGGAATCGGGAAGGTAGCATCTCGGCACACTACGCCGGCAGGAGCGAATGGGGATAGGGCCAAGCGCCCCAGTAAGGATCAGCCAACTGCACGTCAGGCCATTCTCTAACCTCAAGCCTTCACGACGTATTGCGGCAACTTGATGTCCACAATATGTCGACTTTAATATACACGCCGCCGTTGAAAGTGTCGGATGACCGCGCGCCATCGAGAACACCTGCAGTCGGAAATCCTTTGCTGAGCTTCATTCTCAACTTCCAAAGGCCAACGGCAGGGACAATAGCCCCACTCCGGCCCAGTCGCGCCTGCTTTCTTTTTTGCTCTCGTGTCTGACTGCCACGTGGGGAAGGTGCAAAAACGACCTCCTTCAACTCCGTAGTCGACGACAGCCCATCACATATTCCGCACTGCATAAAACGCACGAGATGGAGATGGACCCAGTCACCGAGTTGATTACCAACTACTTTGAGCTCAATGGCCACATAATCGACGAGCTCGACGATGGAGGCACCGAGCCGAGCCCGCTCGAGTTCATGCGCTATGTCGCTCGCAACACACCCTTTGTCGTCCGGCGCGGTGCTTCGACTTGGCCCGCCGTGCAGAACTGGTCTGTGCCGTTTCTGCGCAAGACGCTCGCCGAGCACACGGTCAACGTGGCCGTGACGCCGAATGGGTGAGTTGTGAACCCATCGTACCTATGGCGAGCCCTAACCACTGACGACGACACAGGTACGCCGATGCACCGACTCCCGGTCCGGACGGTGATGTCGTCTTCGCCAAACCATGGGAAGAGGACCAGGCTTTTCCAGGGTTTCTCGATTACGTCGCGAAGCAAGAGAAAGGACAGTTGCCCATGGGAGCAGAAACCCGCTATGCTCAGACTCGTGAGTGCCTTTGTTCTTGGTTAAAGGATCAAAAGAGATGACCACAAACTGACAACCTGCAGAAAACGACAATCTTCGACATGAGTACGCATCCGTCTTTGCACATGTCCATAAGGACATTCCATTTGCACGGATAGCACTGCAACGAGAGCCCGAGGCCATCAACTTGTGGATTGGCAACTCGCACTCTGTCACGGCCATGCACCGCGACAACTACGAGAACATTTATGTGCAAGTTCTTGGTCAGAAGCACTTTGTTTTGTTGCCACCACTATGCCAACCTTGTGTCAACGAGCAACCTCTACAACAATACAACTACAAACGGGCCGGCGATAGTCTGACAATAGAAAAGGAGGATTTGGATCCTGAAGCACGACAAGAGGGCGGCGATAACGACAACACAGTCCCTTTTGCCGTTTGGGATCCAGATGCACCCAGCGCCAACGCGACGGCATATTCCAGTCTGGCCGAGCCGATGCGTGTCACGCTGAATCCCGGAGACATGCTCTATCTACCAGCGATGTGGTATCACAAAGTGTCACAATCCGCGTCCGATGAGGGCATCTGTGTTGCAGTCAACTACTGGTATGTTTTCAGGCCACAAGTCACAAACTGACATCTATGCATTCAAAGGACTGACACCTCTAGGTACGACATGGAATTCACTGGACCATTATTACCATTGACATCCTTTGTCAAGTCGGTATATCAAAACAAAAAGTTATCAAGATGACAAAGACAAACAACTTTTGATTATGAGACAAAGATACAAATTCCAACGCCGAAAAATGCATGATGAAAAAGAACATCTGCTGTAGAAATCTAGATACCCAACATATACAGAATACTTGTTTACACCATATTCCATCTACTTCCGTCTCTTGTTGCCACGCTGTGCCGCACGCTTCAGACCTCTCGTGTCCTTCTTCATGCGGGGATCCACAATCTTGTAGCGACCCTTGACACCCTTGGGCCGGCCCTGGATACCGCGGTTGGAGCCACGGGCCACGACGACCTTCTTGGGAATATGCGGTTTTTTCTTGGCCGCCTTGCCCAGCATCCTGCTGATGCTGTCGCCCTTTTCCTTCTCGGTCATGCCCTCGTCGGCCATGAGCATCTCCGACTTCTTCTTGAGCTTCTCGAGCTTCTGGGCAGCCTTGAACTTCTTGCGGGCCTGGGCCTCGCGCACCTTCTTGATGGGACGGGCGTTGTAGGCGCGCATCTTCTCCTTGATGGCGTCGGCGGCGGCCTTGGTAATGGGGCGGTGGGCCTTGTCGTGCTTGGACTCGTCGTCCAGGAACCAGTCGGGCAGGCCGTCCTTGTCACGGAAGGTGCGGCGGTTGTACAGATCGTCCTCGACGTCCTGCTTGGTGCGGCGGCCGAGGGCCAGGTCGTGCGCGAGCGTCATCATCTCGGCCGTGATAATGTCGACACCGACCTTGTCGTCGGCAGCGGCACGGCGCTTATCCTCGTCCTCCCAGTCATCCTCGTCCTCATCGTCGCGGCGCGGGCGGCGGACAACCTCAAAGTTGCCGGTGTCCTCGTCGTCTGAATCGACCTCCTGCTTGGTAGGCATGACATCGTCATCGCTCTCCTCCTCTTCATTAATCTCAATCTCCTCCACCTCGGCAGCATCCTGCACCTCCTCGTACTCCTCATCCTCTGCCTCCTCCTCTTCTTTTTCTTCCTCATCTTCGTCCTCCTCCTCAAGATCATCGCCCATAATGTCGGCAAACTCGGACCGGGTAAAGAAATCCTGGGCACGTTTCGAGAGTCCGCTCTTGTTGGGCGCAGAGTTGTCGAGGTCAGTCAAAAGAGACTTGGTGGTGCCGCGTGCCGACGCCTCGTCGTCGTCGCTGCTGTCCTCCTCGAGGTCGCCATCGCTGTCCTCAATGTCGCTCTCGCCTGCAGAGACACCCTCCCATTCAGCATCGTCGCCCTGCTCGCGTGCCTTCTTGGCACGGTGCTTGGCATCGACGGCCGCCCGGCGCTCTTGGTACTGGTCGTACTGGCCGTCGAGCTCGCGCTCCAGGCGGTCCTCCTCGTCGTCGCCCTCGTCCGTCTCGGCTGACGAGCCGATGCCGCTGTCTGAGTCCTCGCCGTCCTCGGCTGTGACAATAGCCTTCTCGGGGTTGATGGTCGCCATCTTGCCGCGCGCGATCCGCTGCAGCGCCGTCGTCTTGTCAATCTTCTTGAGACCGAACAGCGCGCCCTCGCCCATGGCGTCCGCCTGCTCCATGCCAATGTCCATGGGCGCCGTCATGTTGAGCTGCATGCGCACAATTTCTTTCTGTTTTTGCTCATTGTCGCGCCGCTTCTTGCGCTTGGTCTTTGAGTTGGCGCGGTCGCGCATTTCTTGCAGTTCCTTTTGGATCTTGGTCTCTTCGTCCATGTCGTCGACGTTGGCCGCCGCCTCTTCGGACAGCGGCTTGACGGCCGTCTTCTTGGTGGGGAAGCCGAAGCGCTCGCGCACGCGCAGACGCCAGCTCAGCAGCATCTTGAAGTCCTTGCGGCTCAGCACACGCAGATCCGTGCACAGGCGGCGGATCTCGTCGGTGGTCTCGACCATCTTGGCCAGGGCAGCCAGGGCGACGTCGCCGTTCTTGGGCTGGTCAAACGTCAGGGTGTTGTACTGGCCCAAAACAGCGATGGGGTCCGTCGTCTGGATAAACTCGCTCGCGGGCATCTCCTTGTAGAGCGTGTAGTTGCCCTCCTCGTAACCATCACGCTTGCGCTTCTTGATTTCGGGGTTGAACACACGGGCCTCGTTGTTGGGTGTCGGGTCCGCCAGCTCGGCAAAGACGGCCTTGGGATCCAGGAAGCGAGGGTCGATGCGCTTGGGCGCCTTGAAGCCGCGGCAGACAACGAAAATCTCAGCAGACACGTTACGCGAGGACGGCGGCTTGGTGGCCTCGACCTTGGCGAACAGCTGGTTGAACACCCAGAGCAGAGAGTTGTAGTCCTTGGAGCGGAAGACCTTGGTGACGAACGTGCCGCCCTCGACCAAAAACTCGGTCGCCAGCTTCATCGACTGCAGCACCAGCTCGGACTGGTTGAACGAATCCTGAATCCAGGCAGTACCAACGTTGGGCGCACCGTCGTGCAAGACTGTGTCGGCTTTCCAGTTCTTGAGGTGCTGGCGGATGGTGGCGCGGCACTTTTCGGTGGTAATGTCGCTCTGGAAGGTGATGACCTTGGGGATCGGCTTGATGGGCGACAGATCGACACCGATGATGATACCGTTGGCCGGCATAGTCTCGACAGCAACTTGACACCAGGACTACATTCGTTAGCGATGGAAAAGAAAAACAAGCTGGAAGACCAATAGGAGAACCTACACCTGGCGCAGCGCAAAGATCGAGGACGACCTTGCTGTTCTCGAGGAAGCCATATTTCTTGTTCAGCTGGATCAGCTTGAATGCGGCACGGGCACGGTAGCCTTTCTCCTTGGCCAGCTTGTACCACTTGTCCAAACGGCCCTTGCCGTGCTTCTTCTCGACCATCTTGACGGCGGCCGAGGGCGAAGCAAAAGTGCCGTAGAGTGGTTGTAGAGAGTGTTGTAGAGTGTGGTAGGAGAAGTCGACTCGATTATCTTTCAAAAGTCCTCTAAAGTCGTAGGTAAATCTCGTGTGGTCGTCGGTGAGGGCGGGTGCACCTCGTTGGTCGTGTTAAAATTGCCGACTCGTGTAGTTGGAGATGCTTCTTTTTTTTTCCGTTTTACCAGAGCCAGCCATTTGCACCTAAAATTTCCTCCCGCCTTTCGCTTTTCCCCTGCCAGTTTTTTTTTTTTATCTTTATCGGCCTTATCGGCTCACCGCCAATAAACGCGAGCGATAAGACAGAAGTGGGGTCGGCGCGGTGAGATAAGTGGCCCCAAAGAAGGGCCAAACCAACAGCGTTTCGGGAAACCGCGATGGGCCGTCACCTCGAAAATGACTAATCAAGTCGACTCCTGTCGATTTGACAGTCAACAAACATTTTTATGTGACCTACTCAGTGACGTCGAAATTTTTGTCGCCCTTCTTTTCCAACAACTTTTTTCAACTGTCAACTTCAATTAAACTCTCCCTTGAGTCCTTCCCACCATCTGAGATCGCATGCAGTGTGACGCCCTGGCCGGAAACGCCCTTGGATTCCTGGATTGGCGGCGACCCGCAAAAAAGGCAAGACCTCTGGTCAGAATGGCGCTTTCTCATTGGCCCACACGCTGTAAGTGCTCGCGACATCTTTAAGTGAGCGCGTGTCCATCGCGTTCCTTCCCTGCAAGAAACACCACTTTCTTTCGCCCCATAGCAGGGTCCGGTCGTGCCTTCCCCCGCCACACGACTTTCCGCGGTGGCCAAGCGTCGGCCGCGTTAATTGGCAAGAGCAAAAGAGTCGTGCTTGCTCCATTCCAATTCTCCCTTGCCTTTTCGTGCATTCTTCGTCTCTTGTCAATTTTGCCTTCTCTTCTATTCTTCAATCTTTCTTCATCCGACTTCACCGCACCATACATACACTTCATCCGACTGCCGCCATTCCCAACTCACCTACAATACCTCTACGCCAGCTGGTTGTCTTTGACCTCTATCTCGCGTACATGATAGTCGGTTCTGCTGTGATAGGGCAGGATCATGGCAGAAAACATCTCCTCTCCGTCTGCCTTCGACCCTGTCCTGGCAACATCCCACGACATTCCCAATATTAGCCATGATCCCTCCTTGCTCATGTCCTCGCCGCCCCGGCTGACGGCCTCGTCGTTTGTCGATGCTGCAGGCGGCAGCAAAGAGCGTCGTCAGCCATCAATTACGCCTCGCAAGTTCCGCCGCTTCTTTACTCCTCGATCTCGCGTCTCGGCCGATCCCAGCGCAGCTCGACGAGCTCTCCGCGACTTGACGGCCCGGGCTCTCAACCGGAATCAAAATCAGACCGGGCAAAGCAGCCCAATCGGGAGCAGTCCGTTCAACTTTGGCTCGAGTCCGCTGGCGGCACGAGGGGACACCACCACCACCAACAACAACGACGACAACAAAAACAGGCGTTGTGTCGATATGCTTCCCTCGCCGAGAACAACAAAGAGACGCAGGACTGGCCACCACACGCCCGAAACGTCGCCTCTCCGGTCATCCTCCATCTTCCATGATGTCGTGACGCCCGAGCCTGTGTCCAAAACGGCCATGGCCTCGATGCTGCTGAGCCCACTAGCTTCATCGCCTCTACCCGCCATTCTCGATGAGCCGGAGTCGGAATGTGACGAGGATGGGTTCAGCATGTCAGACAATGACGACCAAGACCTTCCTTTCTCTGGCCCATCTTTCAAGAGAACCATCCCGCTTTCCGAGCGTGGCTTTGCTGGCCAGCTGCTCCAGAGAGAGTATGGAATGGCATCAGGAGCTGGCAGACGTCCACTACCCCGTCCACTAGCAGGTATGTCAGAGCTCACGTTCATCCCCGTTTGCAATGGCGAGTATACGACTTTTATATATAATATATACTAACACTCGTTCTTTACAGACTGGAGAGTCGAGACCTCGGATTTCTACAGCTCAAAAGACGACCTTCACTATTGTTCCAGTCACGATGTCCCCAATAGCCGCTGCATCCCCTTTTGTGCGGCAGCTTGCAACAGTATGCCCCCTCACATCTTCATATGCACGTGTATTTCACTTGGCTAACACACGTTTAGCAAACGGACTTGTTGCTGTCGGCGATGAAGAGGGCAGAGTCCGCCTCCTCGACACCAGCACCGAAAACTACGGCAAATCGTCATCCTCGTTCAGCGACATCTACATCTCATTCCCGGCACACGGCAACGCTGTCATCGATCTCGCTTTTTCGGACGACGACTACCTCTTGGCAACAGCCTCTGGCGACCAGACCGGCAAAGTCATCGACATGATGACCCAGACACCCATCTCAATCCTCGACCATCACACAGCATCTCTGAAGCAGGTCCGCTTTCAGCCTGGCAAAGGCGGAGGCAACGTACTCGCCACGTCCGGCCGCGACGGTAGCGTCAAGATCTGGGATCTCCGCTGCCGAGGTGGTCCCGCGCAGGAGTTTGCAGTCGAGGAACGGACACAGAGTCTACAATATGCTGCCCCCAAAAAGGTCAACCAGGGCTGTGTGGTCAACAGCATCTTTGATGCCCACGCCCGGACGACGCGCCCGACACGCCAGATGCGCAAAGCGATGCAGGCAGCCGTGGCAGCCGATGTCACCACGCGGTGGGAAGAGCCAGGCCGTGTTGGTGAGGTGTCTGTGACAGCGATCCAGTTTTTGCCGGCCGGCAAAGAGCACTTGCTCCTGTCGGCCTGCGAGGCCGACGCCTCCATCAAGCTCTGGGACATTCGCAGTGTGCACACATCGCGGCAAAAGGCGAGCAACCCCATCTCAGCGACGGCACCGCCCGAGAGCCACTCACAGTGGCGGCCCTTTGGCATGTCCTCGATGAGCCTGAGCACCGACGGTGCCCGCTTATACGGCCTCTGCAAGGACAACACAGTCTACGCTTACTCAACTGCGCACCTTGTTCTCGGTTCCGCCCCGGAGCTTTCGTCCAAGGGCAACGACCACCCTCGGCGCAGAAACGGCACTGTGCAAGAAGGTCTGGGGCCGCTCTACGGTTTCCGCCACGAAAAGTTCCACGCCACGTCCTTTTATGTCAAGACGGCCGTTCGCCCCGCCAAGCAGGGCCGCCCTGAGCTCTTGGCTGTGGGCAGCAGCGACGGCTGTGCCTTGCTGTTCCCGACCGACGAGCGCTATTTTATGGGCGCCGCCGCCGGCCAGTACGACGATCACCACAACCCAGTCTTTGGACAGGACAGCAATGTGTCTGCTCCGATCTTTACGTCACCCTTTTCCAGAGGTGGATCGCTGCCCCGTCCCTTGGCACCAGATAGCGACTCTGCTCCTGCTCCCGCTGCTGCTGCTACTGCTCCCCGCCGTCCTGGCCTCTTCCGCACCAACAGCATGTCGAGCATGCACGCCCGGCTCGTCGATACGATTCCGATTGTACGCAACGGCACAGCTTTGATTCGCGGTCACGAGAACAAGGAGGTCGGTGCTGTGTGCTGGACCCACGACGGTAGTCTCGTGTCGGTGGGCGACGACAACATGATCCGCTGCTGGCGCGAGGACCAGGAGAAGGCGGGTGCTCTGCGCAGTGGCGGTGAGGGCGAGGGACGCCGTTGGGCGTCAGGCTGGGCAGACATGGGTGAGGATTGGGGCGACGAGGTGGACGAGTGGGGTGAGGATGAAGACTGAGCGAGCGTCTACCCTACCTTTGTGTTTTCAATCTGGCATATGCCACGTTTTTGTCTCTGTTTGTCTGTTTGGCGTTTCTGGTCTTGGAGAGGCCGTTCATTGACATGGATTCCTTGGCAAGGGAGTCCCAGCTTCCGGCGTTATCTTGTTTCCCACGCATCTTGCACCACTGCATTCTTTATATTCCCCTTTTTCCTTTCCTTATGTCACTCAGCATTCATTATGTATACCATGGGAGCTTTCCCTGCAAATCAGCCTAGCGCGCATTTGTTCTTTCTTCTCCATAGCACATATAGCATGGCACTCTGCAATACCAAAATCAATCATATAAAAACTTTCAAAGTAATCATAAAGCGCTGAGATATCTATAGATACCAATTCCATATCCAAAAGAAGAAGGCCATCAAACATCTAATATAACGCCCGCTAATGTAAATGTCCAAAACAGAAGTAGATAAGCAAAAAAATGCTATAAATGACAATGTACATCACCTCGCCGCCTCGTCCTCCAGAAGACTTTCGTCAGGCTCGTGACTCTCGTGGTTGACGAACAAGAAAGACAGCACAACTACCAGCGCGCCCACCCAGTACAGCCCGCTTGAGTACTTGTTGTACTGGATCATCTCGCCGACCAGAGACAGTGGGATGGTGAGGGACAGTCCGACGGTCACGACGAGCGGCGTCGTCAGCAGCATCGCATATGCCCAGGACATGTCGCTCGCAAACGACGATAGCGAGTTGAGTAGGATAATGGTCCAGACCTGGCCGGTGGGCGGAAGTTCAAACGTCTCGATGCCGGTGAAGTGCAAAATAAAAAGGCCAGGCCAAAGCAAAAGCACATTGAAGAGGCCAACCAGTCCAAAGAAGAGGGGCATGCTGACCCGGTCTTCGTGCCCGACACGCTGCTTCATGACAGTAACATAGGCGCCATAAACAACGGCACTCAGGAGCGCCATGGCGTCGCCAACGGCGATCTCACCGGGCGACTTGTGCGGAAATTGGCCGCGGTTCTCATCGCTTTTTCCGGACAGATCAATGGACGACACGAGGGCGATGCCCACCACCGAAGCGACAACACCACCAAACTTGCGCATCGTGAACCCCTCGACGCCCGAGACGGCGCAGAAGAGCAGGGTAAACATGCTGCTGAGCGAGGTGAAAATGGTTGCGCTGGCAACGCTCGTATGCTCAAGACAGGCCACAGCCAAGTAGTTGGCCGAGAACCAGAGCATGCTGAACTCGAGGCTGAGCCAGGTGGTCTGGCGAAGGTTGAGCTTGTCGTAGCGGCCACCGGCGGCCAAGATCATGCTAGCAGACATGCCCGGTGGTGGTCCCTCAGGCTCGATGTCCGCGCCGGCCTCCAGATCGTCATCGTAGTCGCTGCCGCTGTCGCCCAGTAAGCGCTCTGCTGTGGCTGCATCAAGGTCGGCCGAGATGCCTCCAGCGGCAGAGCCATCATCCAAGGGCGGGTAGCTGGCATACCCGCTGTTGTCTTCGCCGCGAAGCAGGGCCGTGTTTGACGCGCCCTGGTGCCGCCGCCGAACAACACCATCGACGCCCTCGCCGTCTTCTAGCAGTTTGTTCGACGCATCGCTGTCGTCTCCAGCCTTTCTCCCGGACTTCCACAGTCCTCGCCGCCGCAGCGACACCACCTGCTCCCGCACGTCCTGCCGCAGCTCGCTCAACAAGTTGTAAAAGGCGCGCCTCGTGTGCCGGGCGCCGTGCTGACGGAGGAAAGAAAGGCCCATCGGAACAAGCGACAAGGCGAATACGGAGGTGTTGAGGTAGACCATAAAGAAAGGTTTGCTATATGTATTGTCGGAGAAGATGAACTGGTCGCGTTAGAAGGAGTCAATCAATACACGGGAACAGAGCGTGCGCATGGGAGACCTACACTCGCCAAAAAGTTGGAGGTAGTCCAGAGAAAGACGGTGGCCATCAGCATGCTGATTCCGAGTGTCCGGCGCGCCATGCCGGCCAGGCCGATGCTGGCGCGGAAGCCTGTCGCAGACACGGGCGGTGGTGTTGGATCGCCCCCAAGCAGAGGGGAGTTGCTCTGAACGCGGCTGAGGCCGGCGCCGGGCCTTGTCGGCGTATCGGACGCCATTGTGTTGGTGATGGCGGAGGCAGAAAAAGTTGTTGGTTGTAAGCGTTCGTGATCGTGGTCGTTGAGATTGGCACGTGGAAGGGGCGGCCGTTACAGGCCGATCGCTGCTGCCTTGGAAGACGTGATTGCGACGAGTAAAAACGTGCCAGCAGAAAAGAAGGAATACCCCGCCGCAAAAAGAAAAGGAAAGAACGATGCGCGTGGAGACTGGTGAAAGAGTAAACGGGATATCGAGGATTGTCGGGTAAGATAGGCCAAGCGCTGCGGCGACGGCAAAAGGGAGGACGGTCGAGTTGAGTCAGATAGCAACTTGTCGGTTCGTCGCTTGTTGCAGCTGTTCAAGGCTTCATATTAAAGGGAGGAGGGGAACCGAGAGCTTTGACAAGAGCACGCGACAGTAAGATAACAGTGATGAGGGGTTTCAGAATCGACGTCGGGGAAACTGGAGACTGAAGAACTGGAGACAAGCCGCCGATAGAGTCATCATAGGTTGCGAAAGAGGAGAAAGTGGGTGCAGACAACCAGAGCTACGAGCGTCGCCGAACGTAATAACCCATCGTTATCGCGGTCGCCTTGCCCCAGAACGGCAAGAAAGTGCTCGCGAAAAAGAGGGTCCCCTGACAAAGGTACAGCTGCAGGGGCCTTTTAAGTGTCTTTGGGGCCATTCGGGGCCATTTGGGGGTCTCCGGGGCTCTTGGCTTTGATTCCCAAGTACGTTGTAGCACCAGATGCGCCAGACCTAAACGGAAGGTGTATCAAAGATCCAAGGGCGGCAGGGCGATAACGCTATTCTGCGGCAGGAGCACAAGAGCACAGGAGGCCAATAGACCAATAACAGTAGTGTTTTGTTCTGTTTCACGGTGTGTGTGGACATGGGGATGCACCTGCCGCAAGTGGGTGTGAATAGGCACAAGACTAAGGCAGGTGCCTCTCAACGGAAAGCAAGGCAGGGACGATGCACATCGTTTTTTACAAAGTGCGACGTACGATGTACTGTGACATGAATACCGAATCCATGATTGCTTCGAGTTGTCTTTTCCCTAGGCTTGTTTCCTGCACACAACTGTCACAAGACGACACAGAACTCGGCCAGGGTCCAAGGGTCTCTTTCATCTGTCGTTTCAGGCGATCATGGCAAGTTGCAGCGTGGCAGGCGTGGCAGCAGCAAGAAGTAGAAAAACGATTGAACTGTAAAATGACGACAAAGTGAGAAACATCAAAAATAGTAGAGAAAAAAATGCTTCGCGAAAGAATGTAAGCATATTTAAGAGTTTTTTGTTTTTATTTAAGAAGAAAAACAGGGGGGAAAAAAACAAAAAAGAGTACTGTCAAAATAGCAAATAATAAAAATTATTTTGAACCAGGCCCGAATTGAACGGACAATCTTCGGGAAGCACCATTTTACTGGAATCCGACGCGTTACCATTGCGCCACTGGTCCGTTGAAGAAATAACGTTCCTGCTCTGCTTTATAAAGCTAGCGGCTTGAAGCGTGCTAGCTGGCAACTCCCAGCGGACAACATAGTCTGCACGACTTTACATCAAGTGAATGGATATAAACGTATTGTTATCTGTAATCGACTGCTTGTCTATTTATTGGTTTTTGTTTTTGTTTTGTTTTGCTTCCTCGCATTCGTAATGGTATCAATATCTCATCGATCTATTTGTTGGTATTGTGTGACGGGTCGAACATTATTTGATTTTCTTTTCGTTAAGAAAAACTCATCACATCCAAAATAGCAAGAATATTTTTGAGTATTAAATATTCGAAATTGATAAGTCAATTCACGAAAAGGCAAATATATATATATTGAAGACGAAAACGTAAACCCGAGAACAACAGCAAAAACAAATAACACACCCATCTATCTCTCTCGTGGTATCTACTCCCCATCAACGTCTCCTGGATGGCCACCATTCTATTAAAAGGGGACCACCACTCGGTACTTTGTATGACTGCGTGTTGGCAGCCTTTTTGTTTTGTCTGCTTCCAAAAGAAAAAAAGTGTGTATAAGGTAATAGAAGTGAACGCCTCATAACAATGCTCATCCCCTTTGAGAAGGCCTCGTACCCCCTCCCAGCTCTGTAAATAAAAATAAAATAAGAAAATAAAATCCATGCCGCGAAACTTCTTCTTTACGTATCGATATCGAAACAAGAAAGAAAAATAGTATCAAGGAAAACAGTATAAAACAGTCTCCTCGTTGATGTTGACACCAGTTCGCTTTGCGATGGTCAGATCTGCGTCCGCTCCCACGACTCATTCGCATACTGCACACCCGCCTGCCGCGATATCTGTGCCTGTGCCGTCTGCCCCAGCACCTCGTACGTGTCCGCCAGCATACCGTCGGCGACGCTCATCCACAGGATATTGCCGCTCTTTTTGGCCTGCGTGGAGCCAGCCTTGGCGCTCTTCAAAGCTTGCTCGCCGACGACGCCCTCGAACAGACGGTAGCGCATCGTATTCAAGGCAATGTTGAGGCACTGGGCGTTGCCGCTGACAGTTGACCCGTTGAGGCCCTGCTGGATGTGGGACTTGATGTCGTGCATGGACAATGGGGGTTCGGTCGTGATGGCGGCCATCACTAGACTGTAGGCAGTCTTGATTTCCGGGTTGGGATGGTTGACACAAGTCTGTTTGAGCTGCTCGACGAGCATGTTGATCTTGGGCTCGTCCCGCAACCGGTTTAGCTGCATAATCATGAGCCGGTTCATGGCGGCAAGGAGCATAACCTCTTGGCGCAAGTGGCCCTCGTTGGCTGAGGCGGCGTTGGCGGCGGCTGCAGCAGCCGCGGCGGGGCCGGCACTGGCCATGGCCGACGACGACGGAGAGCCGTCTGACACAGCCGGCAGGGCCAGTCGCTGATCCTCAAACAGGTGAAGTGCATCGTTGAGTTCGCCCTGGCCTTGCTTGAGGACACCCTTGAGGTACAGCGCTAGTACATCTAGAGGTCCGTCATTAGCTTCTGCCGCGGGCGTCTCGAGCTGCTTGATGCAGTCCTGGACTTTGGCCCAGTCACAGTGGGTGGCCGCGTTGAGACCCATCAGAACCAAGACGTACGACGACGTGTTGGCGCGCCAGCGGGACTCGTCAATGGCTTCGTGTAAGAAGATGGGTGCAGGCGGTTTGCTCGCGGAGCCTAGACTGTTAGCAGATGCTTTGCGACCGGGTTGTTGTAACCGTGAAAACTCACTCTGCGACATCATCTTCAATGCTTCCGTCCAGTAGTCCATGCTCTTGCGGTCGCTGGTCTGCTGCTTCGGTGATAGCGTCAAGCCAGAGTAGGCAAATCTAGAAGGTTAGCAGAGTACCAATTGGGGAGAGATGAAAAAAGGGTAACTTACCCTAAAACAAAGGCCTTCACTTTGCTAAAGCTGGTTAGGACCAAAAAGTCGTTGGATTCGCCAGGCTGCAGCACGTCGCTCGTGTCAGCACTGATGGTGTGCACATTGGGCGTGTCTTTGCGCAGCGGCAACAACAAATCACAGGCATCCGATGTCCACTGCGGCGACTCCTTGAGCTCCTCGAGACGGTTCTGCAGGTTGTTGAGCTTGTCTGTGAGTGCCTTCTCCTTTTGGTATAGACTGCAGGCCAGGTCGAGCAGCAACCAAAGGACGTCAAGCTGGGGGATGTGTACCGACTCTTCGAGCTGGTACTTTGACGCGGCGGCCATGCAGGTCTGGACGCGCTCGACGACGTCCGGTTCAGTGGTCCGGAAGAGAGACAGCGCTTGGAGGAGAGACGCCAGGACATAGACGGCGTGGTCGCCACGCTGCTCGGCCAGGACGGTAATGCCGTGCAGGTTCTCGAGGGCATTGGTCTCGACAGGATTGCCGCTTTGCAGATAGAAAAATGCCTTGAGGAAGCGGAAGGCATAGGTCCAGTAGGCCTGGCGGCGGTCGGAGCAGTCGGCAATGTGCGTCTGGATAGAGATGAGGGCAGCCTTGGGTTTCCGGCGGAAGAGCACCTTCATGAACAGGAACTGGACATAAATCTTGAGATCGGGCAGACGGTGCTTTTCGCACGTGGCAATGGCGCTCTGCAGGGCCGTCTCGGCCTCCATGAGGTTTTCTGTTTCCGTACTAAGAATGGACGCGTAGCGAATCTTGATCTTGACCTCGATGCGCGGCGGGAACTTGAAGGTGCGGACGGCTGTATCTAAACAGCCCAGACCGGTTGCCAACAGCTTGTAGTACTCTCTTAGACGGCCCTCGTTTCGTGACTGGGCGAGTGCCGGGGCGGCAGCTTGCGCCTTGGCCAGGCACTCATCGGCAACGCACACGAGCAGCGCAGCTGCCTCACCGGGTGTCCGTTTCGGTGCGGGTCTCACTTTAGCCACGGAGGAGCCCATACCACTGACGCTGGGCTTGCGTTGTGCCTTGGCTGCCGCACCAGCACCAGAACCAACACCAGATCCAGCAACACCTGCACCTGCACCTGTAGCGCTAGCTGCCTTGTTTGCAGCACCACCAACAGCAGCTGATGACTTGGGCTTCTGCACGCCACCTTTGGGCGAGACGCGGGGGCTGTTTGTCGGCAGCGGGCTCGGCATAGGCGAGGGTGTGATGGACGACTGCTTCCTTTGCTGGGGCTGCGGTTTTTGTGTTGAGGACGATGGTGGTGGCGGCACCGCCTCAGGCTGTGGAGGGAGCACGGGCTGTGAGGACGGGTCGGGGAGGGAGATGGGCTTCTTGGCCTGCTGGGACTTTTGCGGTTTCGGTGCCTTGGGCGGTTTCACGGGTTTCGGTGTGTGCTGTTGCTGTGGCGAAGGCGAAGGCATTGGCGGTTGGAGCTGCTGCTGGAGCTGATTGTGTGCGTGAGGTACTTGGTGCACCTGGTGCATCTGTGGCGACGGCTGGTGGACTTGCTGAACTTGCTGGACTTGCTGATGCTGGTGCATCTGGGGCGACTGGAGCGACGGCTGGTGCTGGAGCAGCTGTGATGGTGTAATATGTTGCGGAAGTGGAGAGAACTGGGTGATGGCGGGTTGTGAGAGAGATTGTGACAGTGGCTGTGACAGTGGCTGTGACAGTGGCTGTGAAGTTGATTGTGAGTGTTGCGAGTGCTGCTGCTGCAGAGGTTGCGACTGCGCATGCGACTGCGACGGTTGGCGCTGCTTCGGCAGGTGTTGTGATTGCTGTCCTGGCGAGGCACCTGCGAACATGGGCATCTGCATCTGCATGGGCGGCACGGATTGCTGCTGCGTGTAGCGAGGCGACTGGTGTTGTTGTTGTTGTTGATGCTGCTGCTGATGCTGCTGCGGTTGATGTTGCTGTGGCAGCTGTTGCGGCAAGAACTGCAGCGGACTCGCGAGATGATTTGCCGTCGGAGAGGGCACTGTCGCGGACACGGGGATTGAGATGGGCGCAGACAGGTTCGGCGAGACGGACATGCCGTTGTGCTGGAAGGAGAAGGAGTTGCCTCCATTGCTCGAGGTCATGGAAGGCGTTCGCTGGACGGGTACGGGGAACTGCATGTGGTTCTGCTGCGGCGACGGCTGGAAGCGTTGTTGGTGTTGGGGTTGGTGGTGCTGTTGCGGCTGGTGATGTTGCTGCTGGTGCTGCTGCGGAAGCTGGCCAAGCGGTGAGTGCAGCAGATTGGGACTCGAGAACTGGTTTTGATGCGGCAGGCCCTGGTTGTAGAACTGCGGTGATGGCAGTGGACGCGCCTGTTGCTGTTGCTGGTGTTGCTGGTGTTGCTGATGCTGCTGATGCTGCTGATGCTGCTGGTACTGGCCGCCACCGCCAAGGCCACCATTGAGGTTGCCACCATTCAGACTTCCGAGTCCGCCTAGACCGGCCATCCCGTTCAGACTCATCGGACTGCCAAGACCGCCACCGCTGCCGAGGCCGTTGGGTATGCCCAAGCCGTTACCCATGCCGTTACCCATGCCGCTCATGCCGTTGCCCAGCCCCATCGAGTTGCCCATGGGCGAGCCCATGGATGAGGACATTTGCGGGCCGTTGAGGGAGTAGTTCATGGGGACGGAGCCGGGAACCATGTGCTGGCCGTTGTAGGCCTGCTGCCCGGGGGGCAGAGAGCCGCTCATGGTCGTTGCATATAGAGAGGGAGGTAGAAGGTGATTAAGTCGCGCAAGGATTGACGCGCAAAGTTGACGCGATCGATGTCGGAGAAGGTCGGGAAACGATGCCGGACGCGATAAAAAAGATGACAATGCCGATGGACGGATGACGACCGATTGGACAATGAGATGATGCGCCGGCGGATGCGATTGCCGTCGTCAATCGATGCTCAGGCAGCCGTGCTGATGGCAGTCGTCAGGCGCGTAGCAGGGTAAGGGGACGAGGGGGGTCGTGGGTGATGACCGAAGTGGATGCCGGAAGTTGGCGATGCTTTCGTGGAAACCGAGAGTTTGTTGCCAGGTGGTTGACAGAACGAGACACTTGGGAGATGCAGTCGTTGCGCGACGGCGGAGTGACGCGCACGTATCGAATGGCCGACGGCAGGATGGGATGCGCTCGAAGAGATGTCGCGAAGAAGACAATGGGGAGGGTTGGCGTGGGAAGAGGGTTGTGGTCGTGTGTTTGGTGGTTGTGGTCTTGTTTAGGCGCGCGGACTGGGAATGGACGATGGGACTGGACGAGGGCAGGCTCCACCCGGGGGCTTTGGGAACTTTGGACGAGTCTCGTTTTGGCGGTCGCTCCTTCCTTTTGGTGCTGTTTGGGGGGCACGGATTTTGGATTCTGGGCTATTCTCTAGCCGGGGTATGCTGAGCGAAAAGTGGGAGAAGGAACGGCGGTGCGCGATGCGATGTGGCTGAGTGTGGCGTCGAGTGGGTCGAGAATAGGCCAGGATGACTAAGTCGGACTCGGGCACTGAGAACAGCAGGAGGGCTCGCATACGGTATGACGGAGTAATGCAGCGAGCGCCTTGAGCGCAGTGGGTGGGGCGGGTGCGGGACCTGACAGATCAGTGGGCTTTTAGCGTGCCGCGCAGTGCGACTGCTAATGCACCGAGTGCGACGACTGATTGAATGAAGCTATTCGCTGCCAAGTGTGCCGAGGCTCAGATTTGTATGGTCTTCTCTCATTTTTGGTCCTTTTCCTCCAACCAACCACGGAGATGGCCTGCTTTGGATGCCCGCCTCCTGTCCCACCATCCCGGAGGTTGCCACGTTGGGAAGGCCTATGGAGCCTGGGAAAATATAAAGAAAAAGAGAGAGAGAGGAAAAGATAAAGTGAAAAAAGACGGATAGATTTATTAAATCGTAGGATTCCGTCTTCCAATCTTCTCTGATTTATGTCTGCATTTACTGCTCGAGTTCGCATTGCATTATTACCCCAATCAACCCCTCTGTTTCAACTCCAACGTCATAGGCCCCGACGACCGCCGATCTGTTTGTTTTCTCATTCTTTTTTTCCATCCTCGACTCGACATCTCAGCATCTTCAACATGGACTGGTTCGGCCGTGCCAGTGTCGAGTTTACGCACTCAGCCTCGCCGCTGCAGCTGCCGTTGAAGGCTAGAGGAGCAGTCAAGACCAATGGCAGCAGCAATAGCGCTGCCTCTCAAACGACAGACATTGGCCAGCTTGCCCGCGACAGTACACCCGTCTGCCAGCTCAACCCATTGCTCTTCAACGGCCACATGCAGACGATGTGGACCGCCGTCGCCAAGGGCGCACCTGAAATCTACTACAAGCGCCGCATCTTTGAAGCCGACCATGCGCTGTACACGGGCTCCTTTGCCGTCGACTTTGCCGTGCCGCCGTACAAAGACCAACATCGTCCCGAAGATGCGGCCCTGCCGCCGAGGACGTCATACTACAAGGATGACGCCGAGTTCAGGGGTATTGCGTCAAACGACACCCGGCCTATGCTCTTGGTCCTGCACGGCCTGTCGGGCGGCTCGTACGAGGTGTATCTGAGACACTGTATCCAGCCTCTGTTGGACGCCGACGACCTGCCCTGGGAGATTGCTGTTGTCAATTCCCGCGGCTGTGCCGGCAGCGAAATCACGAGCGGCGTCCTCTTCAATGCGCGGGCGACGTGGGACATTCGGCAGGTGGCGCTGTGGGCGCGCGCGACGTTTCCCAACCGGCCGCTTTTCGGGCTGGGATTCTCTCTGGGCGCCAACATCTTGACAAACTATGTCGGAGAGGAGGGCGCCAACTGTCCGCTCAAGGCGGCTGTTGTGGTGGGCAATCCATTTGATCTGCAGGTGTCCAACAAGTTTATGCAGCACAATTTCATGGGCCGCAACCTGTACGAGACGTTTATGGGGAGTAAGTCAGGTCGTGGGGGATAGTGGACGATATTTCGTGGTGATGTTGGTGTTGAGCCAAGAGAGACGTTCAAGAGTAACGTTCAATGCTGACATCGCACGACAGCCAACATGAAAAAACTGATTAATCTGCATCGTGAGGCAATCCTCAAGCACACGGACCTCGACCTGGACCGCATCAACCAAATCAAAACTCTGTACGAGTTTGACCGCGAAGTGCAGTACGTATCTCCACCTTTGCTGGCATCTCTCACAAGATTGGACGGCTGTTGTATTGTAGGTTGCGCCCACAAAACATAGTGCTGACTTGCCCTCTCCCACAGATGCCCGACTTGGGGTTACCCGACCGAAGAGGCCTATTACCGCGACGCCTCGTCCTGTGACTCGCTGCTCAACATCTGCATTCCCTTCCTGGCCTTGCAAGCCAAAGATGATCCGGTGCGTACAGCGCGTACTCAAAATAGCTCCTTGCCGTCATATATTGTTTGTCTAACGTCTGTAGATCGCCGTTGAAGCTGCCGTCCCGGTCGGCGAGTTCAAGCACAACCCCTACACCGTGCTGTGCATGACCTCCCTCGGCGGCCACCTGTCGTGGTTTGAGCCCGGTGGTGGCCGCTGGCACGCCAAGCCTGTGACGCAGTTTTTGCACAAGCTGGCTGCCGAAGTCGACCTCGACGCCATTCCGCGCAACTTGCACGACGTCAATTCTAAGCAGCGGAAAGGTGTCAACTACAACCCGCTGCGTCGGCGGATGGAGATTAGCCTGGATGAGGAGTAAGAGACTTGGCCGTCATGCCTGGCTTACTCTTTGATTGTTATCACTATCTGGGCATATAAGGCATATTTCGGAGTACATATATTGGAGTACATTTATCGGAGTACATATATTTGCATATCACTGCGCGATAGGAAACACGAGTCGGACAGACAACAAGAACTGTAGATAATATACATTGAATACATTGATAGACATGAAATGAAAAAGAGAGCTATGATTACTGGGTATATATACACGATTGTTTTGTTTTGACTGGTGGTGGGCTTGCTGACTTTTGACAGGTGCAGTACTGTAACCAAGTGCAGCCTGCTTGCTGTATGCCCATTGAGAAGAGACGCCGTAAGCCGTGCAAGATACCATGCGAGAACAGTCTGCAAGGTGTGAATACTGGAGAGCTGCATATGGTCTCCATCGAACGGCCAGTTGCCGTCCTTTTGCTTTTGAAAGTGATGTCGCTGATGAATGGCCGAATGGTCGAATAATGTTGCAAATCGGCTCGGCGCTTAAGTTGGTGTTGGTCTGGATATTGCCAACAAGCTGAGAACCCCAGCTCCTAGACTGGCCGCTCACTCGTCCTCGCCGCCGGCAAAGGAGACACGCTTCTTCTTGGGCTTGACGGCCTTGGTGCCGGCCGACGTGAGGTGGCCAACGCTCTCCTCGTCGTCCGCAGCACCCTCCTTGCCCGGCCGCTTCCGCTTCTTGCGCAGCGACTGCTTCTTCTCGTCCAGCTTCGCCTGCCGCTCCGTCTCCTTCTTCTCGGCCTCGGCCAGACGTGCCTGCCGGATCTCCTCCATCTGCCGCGACTTCATAATCTTGGACTCGATCTGTCCGTCTTTTTCCGCTTGCACCATGGCCAGGATCGTTGTCATGCTTTCCTGCACATTGTTAGCGATATTCAAATAGGATCCTCGGGGTTGGGGGGCGCACCTTGTCGTCCACAAAAACCTTGCCCTTCTTCTTGCCTTTGGGCTTCTGCACGCCGACCGGGGTGATGGTGTTCAATTTGGGAATGTCAAGCTCCTTTTCGGTGTAGGTCCGCGTCTTGCGGCGGCGCTGCAGCAGCTCCAGCATCTTGGACCGGCCGCTGTTGAGCTGCGAGGCCGGGATCTTGCCCTTGTCGCGCTTGGTCTTGACGACGCCCTCGGCGCCTGAGGGCCGGCCGCTGCCCGATTTGGACGCCGTCTTGCTGTTTTTGATGCCCGACTTGTTGGCCGCATGTTTGTTTTTTACTGTCTTTGTGGGGGCCATTGTGACGGATGTGGTGACGTTGTCGTCGTCGTCAAAGTGGTGGTGATGAAGAGAGAGGGCAAGACTGAAAGAAGGCTGGAGCGGCAGAATCTGCAGGCAAAGTTCATGGTGAGGAAGGACCAGAGGGCTTATCGATAAGAAAAAAAAGTTGAAGGCTTAATGCGTAAATATTAGAAAAGTTTTGGTGGATCCCCTGTATCGGACAGAGACCGCCTATTGGTTAGCGCATTCTCTGCCAGGAACGCCTTAAGACGCCGGAGCCTGGGCACCGCATGGCTAATGACAGCGCTGTGACTCGCCCGCAAATACTCCGTACGAATCTGGACAAGGCAAGAAAAAGAGCCTCCTCTACTTTTGACAATCTCACCCATTGGCACGTCCCCGACTTCTTTCCTCCACACACACCCACCATGTCGTCAACATCCTCCCCCCGCTGGGCGGCCCTGGCCCGCGACACCAACGAGACCTCCATCCAGCTCGCCCTCAACCTCGATGGCGGCTCGTTCCCACCAGACACCGACGAGCGCGTGCTCAAGCTGGTTGAGGACTCTTCCAAGGGCGGCCATGCTGCTCAGACCTCAAAGTCCCAGACCATTATCCTGCAGACCGGCATTGGCTTCTTGGATCACATGCTCCACGCGCTGTCCAAGCACGCCGGCTGGTCCCTCGTCGTTACCTGCAAGGGTGATCTTCACAGTGCGTCCCCCTCTCCATATACAATTTGCTTGAAGTGTTGAAGTGTTCGCACAGCCATTCTAATACGCAAACCTGCGTGTGCAGTCGACGATCATCACACCGCTGAAGATGTCTGCATCGCCCTCGGCTACGCCTTCAACAAGGCTCTCGGCAGCGCCGCCGGTATTGCCCGTTTCGGCTCCGCCTACGCACCCCTCGACGAAGCTCTCTCGCGCGCCGTCGTCGACATCTCCAACCGCCCTTACTCTGTCATTGAGCTCGGCCTCAATCGCGAGAAGATTGGCGATCTCAGCTGCGAAATGATTCCCCACTGCCTGCAGAGCTTTGCCCAGGGCGCGCGTATCACGCTGCACGTCGACTGCCTGCGCGGCTTCAACGACCACCACCGGGCGGAGAGTGCATTCAAGGCGCTGGCCGTGGCTGTGCGTCTGGCGACTAGCAAGGTGGCCGGCAAGGAGGGCGAGATCCCGAGCACCAAGGGCACGTTGAGTGTCTAGACCACGACACGATACAACACCACACGACACACGAAGCGTGGGGTGGAGTGGAGTGGAGTGGAGTGGAGTGGGCGTTGAGTCGTCGATGAGAGGGAGCTGTTACATATACCGTCACATAGACAAAAGCGAACAAAATAGACAAATTTAAGGATACAAGAAGACTGAATTTTGCGTGGGAGAAGAGTATTGGAGTCTGCTAAGAAATGGAGATATCTCGGCTTGATAGAAAGGCTGAGAGACGGCGTAAAGGCATCACCAATTGGGCAACGAACGGTCCCAAAATTATGTGAAAACTGCAAACAAGTAAGACTTTGAAAACTGTTTACAAATGTTAAGATTAGGCCAATTGAATAGGCTTGTTGGTTTATGTTTGCTGGTTTATGTTTGTTGGTACTGAGAGAAGGCTGTCAATCGACCCTCTGCACTTTTGAATTCGCAGTGCGCTGTAATTACCCCCACTATGACGCAGACCCGCTGGCCGTTAGTGGTCGTCCGCGCAGCTCTCCATCCGCCCAAAAAGCAAAGCCCGGCCACGCGACATCAGGTCATGCACCAACCACAAACACAAGAGATTTTGAGTCTCTTCACTCCAACAACACCACTCTCCACGACATGCGCAACTCCAGCCACGACGAGGAGGCCAACGCTGCCAGCTGGGAGGCCGTCCGCGGCGCAGTCTACGGCGCTGCAAAATATGGCGTGGCCGTGGCGCTGCTGGGCGGCATTGGCCATGCCATGTCGCCTCTGTATCGTGGACTGACAATTCAGTTTAAAGTGTAAGTCTAAAGTGCAAGTACTCGATTCGACGATCAATTTGAACTGTGCTGACCGCCAGATACATCCAAATGTCCGGCATGGTGCTGGGCAGCATGCTAGAGGCGGACCACCGACTGCGGTTGTACGAAGCGAATATGCGGCAGCAACGGCGGATTGCACGACACCAAGCAAAGATACGCGCGCTGGAGGAAGAGGATGACGGGAAGTAGACAAGGAGAGACGGGAACGACCAAAGACATTGACATCGACAGAACATCACACAGTGTACAGTACCGTCTCATTTTTATTATAATGTCACATATGTACTCCGTATATAGAAGAAACAAAGGCTGTCGGGATATGCGGCCTCAAATTACAAGAACAAAAGTATATTCATAAGATCAAGAAGTAACCAGCAATGAAAAAAGACCCGCCTGAATGCCGAAACGCCGCGATGTTGTGGTGATGGGTGGTCTCATCGCTTTTCTTTTTCCTTTTTCCATCTCTCTCTTTTGACCTGCCTCCCTGATACGCAGACAGACTATGGCTTCGGCGGGAATAGCTTAGGGTTCATGTTGAGCTTGCACAGCCGCGCCAGACACCCGCTCAGCTGCAGCAGCGTCTGCACACCCTCCAAGATCTTCATGTGCGTAAAGCCAATCTCCCGAATAAACTCGAGCTTCGCGTGCTCGCTCAGCCCAGGCATCGTCTTGGTCACCTTGAACATCGTGCTGATAATATCGTGGCTCGAGTAACCCAGGTCCCACAGCTCCCGCAACGTGTCCAGAGCCGCATCCACATTGCCCTCGTGGCACGCCTTGAGCATCGCCTGCACCTTGATCGGATGAGGCGCATCAACAACGCGGAAAACGTTGTCGCCGCTGACAAACCCGAAACCCGTGTGTGTCGACTGCAGGTTGTTGATTGCCTGCCGCATATCGCCCTCAGCACTGAACACGAGCGCCGCCAGGCCGTCGTCGCTGTACCGCACGTTCTCTGCCTCAATGATTTGCAGCAGTCTTTTCACGACTTGGGCATCGGTCAGTCGCGCATACCGCAAGATGGCACAACGCGACTGCAGCGGCTCGATAATCTTGTTGCTCTGGTTGCACGCGAAAGCGAACCGAGTCGTGTTGGAGTAAATCTCCATTGTCCGGCGCAGCGCCTGCTGTGCGCCCGAGGTCATGCTGTCCGCCTCGTCCAAAATCACGAGCTTGTGGCGGCCGGCCGGCAGCGTCACTTTTTTCTGGGCAAAGCCCTTGATGCGGTTCCGCACCACATCAATGCCGCGCTCGTCACTGGCGTTGAGCTCCAGAACGGCCTCCTTGTAGGCGTCACCCAGCAGCTGCCGCGCCAGGCACAGCACACTCGTCGTCTTGCCGATACCGGGCATCCCGCTGATGATAATGTGCGGCATGTTGCCGTCCTTGGCAATAATCTTGAGGCGCTCAATCGTTTCGGTGTTGCCCACAATGTCGTCGAGGAACACGGGGCGATATTTTTCGACCCTACATTGTTAGCGGTGAACAATTCAAACTGCCCCGTACGCTCGTGACCTACCATGGCAGCTCGTAGTTGGGCGTGCCGTTGGCGGCGGAGGCGAGCGCCTTCTTGGCCGACGACGTCGACGACTCGCCCGGCGTCTCGGCCACGGGGGCTGCAGCAGCAGGCATTGTGTATGGGGAGGTGTGGAAGGGAGGTGTCGCAATAAAGAAGAGAACGCTGAGATTTGAAGGCTCGTTGTGTCGCTGGAAATACAGAAACAAGGGCGGATGCAGTCGTCGTGATCGTTTGGTGAGCGATGAATAAAGGCACTTTACGCGACTAGACGCGCTTGCCTGGACAACTGCTCTCGAATTGGCTCGAATGGGGCTCCTGCCTAGAAACGCCAAAGCGCGTGCCCATATTATGTCATCCAAGACGGGGCCTGCACGCGCCGTAAAACAAAGAAGAGGGGCGACAAAGGCCAACTGTCTTACTGCGTCATAGTGCCCCACAACGGCAAAGCTTCAGCGCAAATTGCAAGAAAATACCACTCATGCTTCTCATACTCTCGTGTCACAGCCTCGGATTAAACACAAAACGAAGTCGAAAAGACGAGTCAATCTCTCTTATACCCTGCATGGCTGCCGTCGCTGTCGTCGCTGTTCTCACGCAATAACAACCTCTGAACGGCCTCGCGGCTTCCACGTGACTCCATCTTTCTTCCTTCTCTTTCGTTCCTTCCCGTGCCGAGAACCGTTTCTCCATAAGCAACCGAGAAAGGAAGGACCAAACGACAGGAAAGAGCTGGCCACGATCTCTCCACAAAAGACAAAGGCTTGATTTCTCCTCACTTTTCACCTCTTCCCCTCCTTCAACACAACTCTCCACGAGACTCTTACGAGACTCTCCACGACGCTGCTCACCCACTTCTCACTATGCCGGACAAGCACATCAGCTTCGAAAACCCGCCGGACGGCCCTGACGGCCACGACAGCCACGACTTCCATGACGGCGGCTCCAGCGCCAGCGACGAAGACCGTAATGCCGTCGAAGTCGTTTTTGACCCGTCTAACCCCTACCGCCGTAAGAGCTCGCTCGTTAGTTCCGAGGCCGTGCCGCCGCGGTACCTGAGGAAGAACCCGGCGCCGACGGACAAGGCGCAGT
The DNA here is from genome assembly GCA_019925375.1 of Sporothrix euskadiensis. NCBI lineage: Eukaryota > Fungi > Ascomycota > Sordariomycetes > Ophiostomatales > Ophiostomataceae > Sporothrix > Sporothrix euskadiensis. Next base: position 40,703 of record JADHKQ010000067.1, read on the forward strand.
GCATCGTGCACCACCTGATTGAGGCGCAACGGAGTGGTGGTGTCAGCAGTAACGCCCAGAAAACTGCAAAACAGCATGGATACCTCCCTCACCTCCACAAACACCCACACCGTGTTCTCCACCGGCACGAGTCCAACGACGGCGACGACGGTGACGAAGAGAAAAAGGCAGACGACGACCCGTACGAGAAAACCAGAAACGGCGGCGTGCACCGCAGCATTGACGTTGCCAAGTCGGCTTCAGAGACGACAGGAACAGCTGCTGTGCATGCAACACACCATGCGGAGGGTGTGTTTAATGTTTCCACGGAGCGAGGGCTCGACCGGGTGGTTGAGCCCAAGGGCAGTGGAAGTGGCAGCAGCCGAGACGACAACCAGACACCTGAACCCCCATCTCACCAACGCGCACGCCGGAACACAATCATCGAGCCTGTCTCCAGCGACAGCGAAGCCGGCCAGGGCCAGGTCGACGAGCAGGAATGGACAAGTGGCATAATACACCTGCCGCGACTAGACACGGCCGACGCCGCAGACAATACAGACAGGGAGCTGCCAAGGCAGAAGAAGCAGCCGGCAGCGGCACCCGCAACGACTCCTCGCCTCAAGACGGCCGAGACCCAAAAGCCCGCCGAACAGCTCGACTCGCCCATCGACAGCAGCACTCTCGACCGCACCGTCTCCGAGAGCGCCGATAGTGTCAACAGCAGCAATATTCTACACAGCCGACTACTCACAAAGAAGCAGCTCTCAGAAATGGCCTGGGGCGTGCGCGAGCTGAGCCGACGGCTCGGCAGTCTGCGCCTTCGCTTCCGCGTCAAGACCATCTTTTTGTTGACCAAAATCTACGACGAGGATCTGCTGCCCAAGACGCGCGACTTGGCACTCTGGCTGCTGTCGCCCGAGCGCGAAGTGCGCTACACAGTGTACATTGAAAAGTCGCTACGGGGCAACAAGTTGTTTGATGTGGCCGGGTTGCTGAGAGAAGTGCACGCATTGTACGTCAAAGCTGCCGGTGGGGGTGGTGCAGAAGCCGCTGCCGCCGCGGGCAACAGCCCGGACGATATTGCACGCCGTCTACGCTTCTGGGACGAGAGCATGTGCCGCGCGCGGCCGCATACGTTTGACTTTGTCATTACCCTCGGGGGCGACGGTACCGTGCTGTACGCAAGCTGGCTGTTCCAGCGCATCGTGCCGCCCGTCCTGAGCTTTTCCCTGGGTAGCCTCGGGTTCCTCACCAAGTTTGACTTTGACGACTACCAGAGCACCCTGACACGGGCATTTGCACAGGGCGTCACAGTCGGTTTGCGGTTGCGCTTTGAAGCTACCATTATGCGCAGCTGCAAGACCACACCGGCCAGAGTTGCTAATATCCAAAATGAGGCCATCAAAGAGCACGGCGAGTCGGGCGACCGCTCATCCCCGCCTGGCGAGCCTGCCGAAATCACGGATGAAGAAGCACAGCGTCTCCAGCGCCGCCGTGATTTGGTGGAAGAACTCATCGGCGAGGAAAAGGACGACGAGCACACGCACCGCCCGGACGGCACCTACGAGATTCTGAACGAAGTTGTCGTCGACCGTGGGCCCAACCCGACCATGTCCTATACCGAAATCTTTGGTGACGACGAACACTTTACGTCGGTGCTCGCCGACGGCATTTGTGTGTCCACGCCCACGGGCTCAACGGCCTACAATTTGGCAGCAGGTGGCTCCCTGTGCCACCCGGAGAACCCTGTGATGCTCGTCACCTCAATTTGTGCGCACACATTGTCGTTCCGTCCCATCATCCTGCCAGACACAATCGTTCTGAGGGTCGGTGTGCCGTACGATGCGCGCACAAGCTCGTGGGCTAGCTTTGATGGCCGTGAGCGTCTGGAACTAAACCCGGGCGACTACGTCACCATCAGCGCCAGTCGGTTCCCCTTTGCCTCGGTACAGGCGCCTGGTCGCCGTAGCGAGGACTGGGTCAACAGCATCAGCGGCAAGCTGGGATGGAACACACGGCAGAAGCAGAAGGCCTACAAAGAGTGGGATAAATAGTCTGCGAGTTGACCAAGTTTAAACGTATGGCGTTGTGTTATTTCTCAAGTATATACTGCATTATGTGGCGATATAGTCACAAAACATGTTTTACAATGCCCGTTACGTCGCACTTGTGCAGCCAATCGTGTCTCTTTTACTGTTCGTTTCGCTTCAGCCGTCTTTTTGCATAATCGGCCGAGATCTGCCAAGCCCCGCCCAAGCCTCGGATCATACAGGGTGAGTCTGAACCCGTTTCTTTCGTGTTATGGACATGCCCTTATTTCTGTTTAGTATTTGTCTGTTTTATTTTACCACTAACAATATCTGAGCTCTAGTCCATTTGCCATAGTTTCATTCTACCGGATCGTGCCGAGAACCACCAAAAACAAAAAATTGCAGAAAATCCAAAACGCATCCATCGCGAGGTACACACATAAACGCAAAAAAAAAAAAAAAAAAAAAAAAAAACGCCCGAAACTATAATCAAAGTCTACTACCAAAGTAGGAAGGAATGTGTATTTTGTATCGCACTCTCTATATTCACCTACTCATCGTCATCGTCCTCGACCGTCTCGACAAATGTCATGGTCAGGCCCTGGTCGCCATCGACGTTGAGGTTGAAGGCATCGATGGCGTCGCGACGGGAGACGGAAGCCGAGACAGGGATAACAGGGACAGGCACAGACCGGGGAGCAGTCTGGGCCTCGTTCACATCGCGCTTACTCTGAAGGGCTACACAAAGTTAGTAACTTGTTTTGTCCATTACACATCACTGGAAAAACTCACAAGCCGGAATGCCAGAGCGGACATACATGGTGGTCACCTTGGCGCGTACCCGCTTGGGGCTGGACTCTTGAGCAGAAGAAGCAGAGACGCCACGCTTCTCAGCCTTGGCCGTTGTGGCCGCCGCCGTGGTCGGGGTGTTGTCGACAATGATACCGACGCCCGAGCCTTCCTTGCCGGTGCCGAGCTGGACCTTGGGACCCTTGGTGAGAGCAGCCTCGGCGAACGTGAGAGCGCGGTCGAAGCCGGCAAGGTCACGCTTGGAGACAGTGGCGTCGCCGTCGTCATCAGAGTCGTCATCAGAGTCGTCACCAGAGTCGTCGGAAGCGTCGTCGGCCTCGTCAGCCTCGGCAACGTCCTCATGGTCATCGTTGACATCGTCGGCATTATCGGCCTCGACCTGGACGAGCTGGACACGCGGGGCAATTTCCTTTTTGTTACCGAGGCCCTGGAGGTTGGCAATCTGCTGGGCCTAGTCTGTTAGCGAGGAGCACATCGGATTGGTTTACGAGAGCGACCTACCTGCTCAACGAGAGGATCGGCTGCAGCCGCAGCAGAGACGACAGTCGTTTCAGCAGCCGGTGCAGACGGAACCTCGCTGGTGACTGTCGTTGAAGTTGACGAGGCGCCCGCCTTAGCAGCATTGTTAGCGACGTTGGCAGCCGTGTTGACAGCAGCGCCTTCGAGAACGTTCATCAAGTTGGCGACGTCCTGGTTGCCGCCGAAGCTAATTTCACCATCACCTGTTGTTGTTGTTGTTAGAGAGAAGTCCACTTGTTGTTATGTGCTTCGGGCAGACCTACCGACTACCAGTGCAGGCGAGTAGGCACCGAGGTTGATGTTCAGAGGCAGGGCCGAGGCCAGGCCGGCCATGGCAACAAAAGCGTAGCGAACCATGATGTGATGTGAATGTGTGTGAAGGGGATGTGAGGGTATGTAAGAGATGTGCACACGAAAAAAAATGCAAATGAATGTTTGGAAGAAGTGTATAAAACAATGGTAAAAAGGTGACGGCCAGCGACGAATAGAAGAAAAGAGAAAAGAAGAAAACGAATGATGAAAAGAAAAGTCTGGTAGTAGAAATGTCAGGACGAGCACAGCTGGTGCAAAAAAGAGAGAGAGAGAAGATGAAAACATATGACGGGTCTGGCCAACATATATACTTTTATCAACAAGAACATCTTTATGTGTCTCCCCTCTATTTTTGTTCCATCACACTCTACCTCTTGGCTCAACATCTCTTGAGACGAAGAACCAAAAAAAAAAAAAAAAAAAAACCCCGAACAGAAAGGGGGCAGTGGAAAAACACCGAGACGTTTCTTACTGTTTAAGCCAAGACGGAACAGTGCACGAGTCTGCATCTGGCCCTGCTTGATGTCCAGACCAGTACTCCCATTTTGAAGCATTGCCAAGCTCTACAAGCCCTCTACAGATACACTTTCTTCAGCAGCTGGGCACTGAGCACTGAGCACTGAGCACAGTAAGGACTCGGCGATGGGGGCCAAGGCGTGTGTTCTCCTTCTTTTTCTCAGCCCTTACTCCGTACGAAACAGAGAGGAGAGAGCTAGAACAGTTGTCTTTCGACGAGTTGACAAATATTCGGCAGTCAGGGCTCGAGCGCAGGGGTTCAGTATGAGGCTCGTCCTTGTCTTCAAGAAGAAAAGGGCAGTGTTGATTGTCTATGGACATCCAGACGTACATCAAGCACATAGCATCTTGGTTCCAAGACTCTGCCAAGAACGGGGGACACGACGATGTTGCATGGGTTAGATCTGGTCAATGTTTCTTGGCAGGCGGACTGTCTTGCGTACGTTGAGTCTTTTACGGAGCAATGAGGGCTTCATGTGAGTAAGAGACCTATTTTTTCTTGTCTTCTGCACCATATTGACGATGATCGCAAGCCAAAGCTACAGCCAAGGAGGCATAAAGGAGATAAGCAGAGACAAGCAAAAAGTGACAGATGGCGGCATAACAGTTGGTAGACGCCGAGACGGTAAACAGCGAGGCTTGGGATTGAGGCTGTGGAAACGTCAAAAAGGTCGAAAAGCACATCTGTTTGATTCACACTGAGCAAGACAAGAAAAAAAGCGAGTGGTAGAGGCGACAGAGGAGGCTGCAAAAATGATAAAAAAGACCGCCGTCAGTAAAACAAGAAGACGTGGGCAAGAGACGTCTGAGACCCGGCCAAGCCCAGCGCCAAGAGTCTTGGAGTTACGAGTCGATGTGGACAAACGTGGGAAGAGAAGAACAATAAGAAAGCAATATTTCGTCAATGATGAGAGAACTTGAGTAGAGAAGGCGAGTAGTGTTCGTAAATGATGAAGAAAAAGAAAGAAGTGGAAAGAGGAGATTCGTCACGAGTAAAGGTACTGTCAGCAAAGCCCAAAGCCCGCCCACGTGGAAGGAGCAATGGACTCCCAAAGACCGTTCTCACCGAGCCCAGATCGTCCATTTTCGAAGAATTACAGCGGCGCATGCACACCCTTCTTTTCACGGTACAGTCTCTTTTGCTTCTCTGTCTTATGGCCGCCTTCCTGGACACTGAATAGCCCGACGCACAGCTCTCTTTTTGCATGGCTTTGACCGCATTTGCCCAGACCCAGAATGGCTTCCAAGAGATTTCATCGACAGGCGGCAGATCAAACTGCCGGACCAAAGAGAAAACAGCCAAGAACATTCAGAAACAGAGGGTACACGGCAGAGGAGACATACGTCGTACATATAGAGTCAATTGTCCAAAAGACTTACTGCCAAATTAAAAAGTGGCAAAACGGGCAGCCGGAAGTCTAAAGAAATCTGAAGCAGAGCGTTCTTGGCTGCGACTCGTCTCCAAAAGAAAGTCGTTTTGGACACTATTCCCCAGTCACCTCCAGAAAGACATACAATCATACCGACTGCGTCGTCGCCGGCCAAGACTTTTTTCAGTTATTGCCCATGATAAAGTCCAGACTCTTGAAGCCGTTGAAATTGGTGCAGATGTTTGTTTCCTTGGAATGCTTCAGGGACAGCTTACAGCGGACTAGCGCTAAAACGCCCGGAAAGACCCCAGTGACGGTGCGGGACGCACCCACTTAATGCGTATCCACTCATACCCACCTGCCGACCAATCAGCGTCAACTACGCCAACGTCACTGGTTACATAAGCTGTTCGCCCTAGCAACGGATGTCAATAAACCTGTGTGGAGACGGTGATGCACGCACCACTTTCACAAGTACGACGTAAACAGCTCCAATCTACGTCGTACTCCGTACACTCCAATGCGCCGCCTATCCATGCCTGGTCACTTTTTGTCCCCCGCCAGAGAGGATACATGAGCCACTTTTGCTGCTGACTGACGAGGCTGTTTTCCTCTTTGAGCAAGAAGTGGGTATATTCTTTTTGACATCTCTCTTTTTGCGGCCTTTCATCCTTTTGGTTTCTTTCGTTTCTTTCTCCCCTCGATGCATTCATCGCGCCAGCTGCGGTTTCGAGAAGTTGCCAACGACATTGTCGACACGCTGATTGGCATTGCTGCCGAGCCCCGACTGATGCCCGGCGCCGCTGCTGTTCCAAAGACAGAAGTGAACGAGACGAATCCAGACGATAACATCAACATCTCTACGAACAAACATACAGGCATCGCATCCACAGCCAACATGTCCACAGCGGCACCTGTGCGCACCGTCCGCTCTTCGGCCTCGACGCCTTCCCTGCGCTCGCGCGACGGCACTGTCGCCAGAATGGATCCCGGCGGCAATGTGCGCGTCGTCGTCCGCGTGCGAGCTTTTCTCCCGAGAGGTGAGTCAGCCTAAAAGATCCATTCTATTGACATTGTTCATTGCTAACAGCCCAGAAATTGAGAAAAATACACAATGCCTCATCCAGATGAACCCCATGACGCAGGCGACAACACTGCTCGCTCCAGCATCCTCTGACCGCGCCGAAACGCCGACTGCCGGTTTCGCCAAAGCCGCCACCCGCCGCGCCAACCTCGAGGACCGATCGTTTACCTTTGACAACTCGTTCTGGAGCCACTCGCGCGAGGACGACCACTATGCTGAGCAGGGCGACGTCTACAACAGCCTGGGCGAGGAGTTCCTGGACCACAATTTCGAGGGCTACCACACATGCATCTTTGCCTACGGCCAGACAGGTTCCGGCAAGAGCTATACCATGATGGGCACGCCCAACGAGCCCGGTCTGATCCCGCGCACTTGTGAAGATTTGTTTCAGCGCATTGCCGCTGCACAGAGCGAGACGCCCAACATTGCCTACAATGTCCGCGTGTCCTACTTTGAAGTCTACAACGAGCACGTACGGGATCTGCTGGTACCCGTCGCGCCCGCCCAGCCGTCCTACTACCTCAAGATTCGCGAGTCGCCGACCGAGGGCCCTTACGTCAAAGACTTGACCGAAGTGCCCGTGCGCAGCCTTGACGAGATTCTGAGGTACATGCAGATGGGCGACCGATCACGTACTGTCGCCTCCACAAAAATGAACGACACCTCCAGCCGAAGCCATGCCGTCTTTACTATTTTACTACGCCAAATCCACCACGACATGGAGACGGACGAGACGACGGAGCGCAGCTCACGTATCCGGCTGGTCGATCTGGCAGGCAGTGAGCGCGCCAAGGCCACGGAGGCTACAGGCCAGCGCCTGCGTGAGGGAAGCAACATCAACAAATCTCTGACGACGCTGGGCCGTGTGATTGCAGCACTGGCAGACCCCAAGAGCGGCACGCCGCGCAAGGGCAAAGCCGGTGGCAAGCCCGCTAGAGGCACACGTGCAGGCAGTGTCGACCAGATTGTGCCCTACCGCGATTCCATTCTCACCTGGCTTCTCAAAGATTCACTTGGAGGCAATTCCAAGACAGCAATGATTGCCTGCATCGCACCCGGCGACTACGACGAAACCTTGTCGACTTTGCGCTATGCCGACCAGGCCAAGCGTATCCGCACGCGCGCCGTCGTCAACCAGGACAGCATGTCCACCGCCGAGCGCGACGCGCAAATGGTCGCCATGGCCGAAGAGATTCGTCGTCTCCAGCTTTCGGTGTCCGACTACTCGCAGCGCCGCGAACGCGATGCCGCCCAGGCTGCACAGCATGCCCAGCAGCACGAGGCCCGTGAAGCCCGTGAAGCGGCCCGCGAAGCTCGTCTCGAAGAGTACCAGACGCGTGTGGCCACGATGCAGCGCATGATGGAAGAGAAGGCCATGGTGGCCGAGGGCAAGATTCGCAGTCTGCAGACGGAGAATGAAGCGCTACGTCTCCATCTCAAGCTGGCCGTCGACTCGCTCAAAAACCCTATCCCGGCCGTCACGCCCTCCCCGTCCATGGCCCACCTCAACATGGACGGCAGCTCCGACGAACGCCGCCGGAGCAGTCTGTTCCAAGACGCCAGTGGTGCCGACCGTCGGCGGAGTGGAGCCGGAGGCCGGCGCCTGCGCATGTCCCTTGATCCAGGCGGACTGCTGGTCGAAGAGCGGCTCGAAGAGGGTGATGAGGGCGATGAGGGCGATGTCTATGAGAAATCGGCCAAGACACCTAAGAAGGCCGCCGACAAGGAGAATCTGGTGGACGAAGCCTACTATGATGAGGACGACGAGAGCCCTAGTGACGAAGGCGAAGACTACGACGATGGCGATAGCAACGTCTACGACCAGGGCGACGACATGGAAGAGTACATGCAGTCCTTGCTTTCGGACCTCGGCATGTTCCGCCGCAAGATTGGTGACGACAAGCAGCGGTTTATCAGTGCAGAGCCCTTTGGTGGGAACAGGATGAGCAGCAGTGGGAGTGGCTTTGGGCTGGCAGCCGCAGGTCGGCGGCCCCTGACGCCGCGGGTGAATGTCTAAACGAAGACGACGGCAGATGGATTAAATTCGAGGGCATGGGACTGGAATACATGATGCATGGATCAGTTTTGTATTTTATTCTACTTTTACTTCGTACTCACGGCTTTGGGCGTAATGACATCAATTGTTTTTCATAGTCTTAGGATGTCTGCTTACTTTGATAATGTGATGATTTATTTATCATATCTCATGTTAATCCCAGTCAAAGTCAACCTCACTTTCGTTCGTCCAAGAACTGAGTCGATGGACGTATGTCTAGGTTGAGTATCTTTGGAAATGCGAAGTCTGCTCAAAGCTCGCACATACGCATGGTGTGGCGAAGCAATGAGATAACACCGTCGCGGCTTACAAAGCTCGTGGCTCAAAAAGGCAGCTTGTTTGCTTCACGATCACCCCGCGGGGCGACTTTAGCTACCAGGAAAGAAGACGTTTCGAAGTTAGTTGCCTTTCAAACATAGGATAGTCTGCTTTATGCCAGCAGGACTTGATACTCGCACTTCTTGGGATGCAACTTACACGTATGCACACCCTCTAGCAATGTATGAATAGAATATAAAGTTCCACGGTGATGACGTCCCGCTTCATGACACATCGTAGCCAAAGTAAGGTTCACCAGTCGCCTCTTTTCCCACCATACAACTACATCGGTGGTCATACAATGTGCTCGCAAATATTTGTCTCTTTCCTAGCCTCAAAATTTTAAGGTTCATCTCTTGATTTTTTTCATATATAAGTCCGTCGTGTTTGCTATCTTTTTCTGCAATTTTCTTCTTCTTTTCTCCTCCATCACAAACGTCCGCCAGATTGCCAGAACAAGCAATAGCCTTTTTTGGATTCAAGAGCCCGCATTTCTTGTTTCTTTCCTCTGATATCAAGACTTGAAAAATACCACGAAAGGCTTCTTTAACGCAGTTGGCCCTTGTCCTGACCAGCAAAATCCTTCCTCTTCTACAGTCGTTATCCTGTTCTGATTGACAACATGCGAGTAAGTTCTCTCGTCACCACCTATCGCGCCTGCCTGTTTCCCCATCAATACCATTAACCCAGTCCCTTCCCTCTCTTCACGAATTTTTCCTCCATTCCCAGCTCCTTCCCTTGTATTATCTTTGTATCACAAACCTTGCAATTTTTTGTTGCCTGGTTGTTTTGGGACTTTCTGTCTCCAGAGTGCCGTACTTTTCTCCATCTTGTATTCCGACTTTGCGTTCCTGTTTCTGCTCTTCCTTTTCAAGCACTTTATTTTTTTTATGTCAACATCCTTTGCGCACCATTTTAACATCCACAGATGACTACCACAAATATGGCCCGTTTGAAGAAGAACACCCTCCCCAAGGTCTACAGCTGGCAATGGTTTCATCCCAAGCCGGGCACCGGGCTCTACATCCCGCTTTCGCACAAGGACTCGCCTGCCCTCCCCAAAAATGGGCGCAAACAGCCAGACGGCGTCGTCCGCGGCCTGTCAGTCAAGGCCCATCGCCTACTGTCCCGCTATACGTGCAAGGCCTACGCGGCCATGGAAAACCGCGAAAGCCTCAAACGTTACTTTGAGCGGGACTTTCAGGAAGGCGACGACAGTCTCATCCGCACACAGTACATCAAGGTCATCACCGCCTTCCTCCACATGCCGGTCAAGGTGCGCTTCAGTCTCGAGGCCCTGCACCTGCAGCTCTGCCGCCTCATTGTCGCCCGCTGCTGCTGTGAGAACCGGTTCCCCATGGCCCAAAAGCTCGCCGCCGCGGCCCGCTCTGTGCACAGCCCGGACTACTTTGAATACGTCGACAAAACCACCGAGCCGTGCCCCGAGTTTGACCGTCTCGAGAAGGAGCTGGTCCTGCCCGACGGCAGCCCGGATATGAGCGACGTGGTCGAGGCGCGTCGTCTTCAGGTCAAGCTCGAGTACTTCTACCAGACCATGGACATCTTGATGCCCATTGGCCTTATACAGGACTTGTCTGAGATGCTTGAAGATTCTCTTATCACAAAGGAAGAGGCCACTCCTGTCTCTGAGCCTCAGCCTGCACCCTCCCAATATCAAAAGATATCGTGCAATGGTGGCATTGTCGAGGCCGATATACCTTCCAAGAAGTCAATAAAACTCGAGGGATGCATTGAGGGGGGGGCCGAGGTCAAGAAGGGGGTCAAGGTGGAGGAAGAAGTGATTGACGACAAAAGCTGGCGCAATTTGCCGATGCATCTCACCACCACCACCAGGGGTTAGGTACAGACCTGGGCCGAAATGCTCTCGAAAAGGAGAAGGATGCAGCCTTGCTGTCAGGTTAAAGACGAGCAGGATAATTGGGACGAATGGGACGAAAAGAAGATGATTTGACAGACTGTTCATCGTTTGGATGAAAGTCTTTATAAGAAGGATCATGATACCCGGTATTGATTACATAGTATTACTCGTTGTAGTTTTAAAAAAGCTTAAGAAACTGCAAGACAAAGAAGAGAAAAGGAAAGGGAAAAAAAGAAGAAAAAAATCTCAAACAAAACAGTCACAAAAAGATAACCCGTGTGTGAGCTTGCATGATAATTACCACAGCGGGACAAGGACAAATAAAAACCGAATGCTATAAGTACACGTAGAGCATCCAGCCCGGCGTCCCTTTGCGTCGTCTTCGTGATGCGATGCAGCGTCCGTGTGTAAGTGGAAGCCAAAATCACGTGCATTTTCTTACAAAGTACGGCTTACACAAGCTCTCCATCTCTCTGTCTGAAACAAGATGCGACGGGCAGTGGGGAAAGACTCAAGAGGGATCTCCTTGGTGGGGCAGCCCTCTACGGCGCAGTGGGGGCAGCCCCTAAAGGCTCAAGGGCCACGAGGGCCAGTCGTTGTGCTCCCTCTGAGCTTCAGCGGTCCTTTTTTCCAGTTTTCCAGTTCGCCGTAACGGCCCAGCGCGTGTTCTCCGCCAAGCGCCTTGTCTAGCGCTTGTACGCACCCCTGTTTAGTGGTCTTTAGTGTCATTCCACAGCGCTTCGATGCACGACAGGACACCACTAACAATTGGTTTGAACCACAATGTCTTGATGTTCTGTCCAACCCGTCTCGTTAACAAAAGGCGACGAGAGCGGGTCGGCCCCTCCGTTTCAGAACCGAGAGAGCTTTGGGAGCCGTCGCAGTATCAGGGGGGCTCCAAAAAAAAAGGCAGAAGAGAAGGAAAAGAAAGAAAAGAAGACAGGGGGGAGGGAATAGCTCCTTCCATCTGTGGAGTTGTATTCCGAGATCCGGGATTGCGTATTGCCCGTTTGGAACGAGGAAGGAGAGGAAGGAGCGACAGGCGAAGCTTGGGGAGAGGATATCGACAGGGGTGACGTGCAGAAAGAGGAAAGAAGGAGGTGAAGAGGCAGGTGCGCCAGCTTGCGCGCGCGGACGGTGAATGGTCCTCTTTCCAAATTATGATTCTTTCCTAAAACGTTCATCCAAAGACTCTCCTATCTCTTCTCTCCGTTCTGTTGACCTCCTCTTCTTTCTTCTTTCTCTCCCTTTTCACATCTCGTCTTTGTCTACGGCCAGCCTCCTTTTTCCGCCCCAACTCTTTCCGTCCTCTCTTGACTGTCCAACCAGAAGCGTGTGACGTGCGAATCAGCCTCCTTTTCCTGTGCGAACCCCTCCATCTGCCGGCGCCTATTTCGGAGAATTCTAAATATCGTCTTTCCCCTTCACCTTTGCAGAAACCGATTTTATTTACCTTCACACCTACCGCACCCTCGACACTCCCACATCACGTCACAATGGCTGCCCGTCCGACTCTTTTCACCCGGGGCCTGTCCTCGCTCTCCAAGAGCTCGTCCGCCGACCCAAATTCGCCCGGTGGCGCCACCACGCCGTCCGAACAGCGCGACGATGCCAAACGCAACTTTCTCAAGACAATGCGCGCGCTGCCCACGCAGCACTTTTGGAACGTCTACTTTGACCGGCCGGGCAAGGAGGCCCCCACGGGCGAGGCGGCTGATGGCAAAGATGGAGGCGAGGGCGCAAAGTACCAAGCCCAGCTGGAACAGCTTGGCTCGCAGATCGAGTCGGTCCAGGACTTTTGGCGCTATGCCAACAACACGCCCGTCGACCAGATCAAGATGCGCGAGTCTCTGTACCTGTTCAAGTCTGGGTTCCGTCCCATTTGGGAAGACCGCCGCAACATTAACGGCGGCAGCTGGACGTTCCGTGTGCCCAAGAGCATTGGTCCGGATGTGTGGACACGCATCCAGCTGCTAGCCATTGGCGAGAAGCTGCAGTCCGTCTTGGAGGAGGGTAAGCAGCCCCCGTATTCAAACGAGTTTGCACTTACCCCCTCATCATACTAACCTGTTACTTCGCACCCTAGGCGACACCATTTGTGGCGTCGGTCTGTCCGTCCGATTCAACTCGCATCTCATCTCCATCTGGCACCGCGAATCTTCCAAACAAAAGTCTATCGACAACCTGCTGGAGTGTGTGCTAGAAGAGCTACCCGTCGAGCTGCGGCCCAAGGCCGATGGCTACTTTTACAAAAAGCACTCGGACCATGCCGGCTTTAAGGCACCGCCCGAGTTGCAGGCCGTGCTGGACTCGCAGAAAAAGCGTGACGAGATGGCCGCGGCTGCAGCCAAGGAAGCGGCAGCCAAGGAAGCGGCAGCCAAGGAGAAGGACGCAGCCGAATCTGCTGAGGCGTAGACATGGGCCACGAGATATCTATGTTTTGGAAACTTGTTGTGTCGTATTATTTATTCATCTTTGTTATGCACACGGGTATTAGTATGAGTTGCCTGTCCTGTCTCTGTCATTTCTCATTATTTCCTAGCATATATCGCGGCGTTTGACTGCTTTTTACTATCGTCTCCGAAGCCCACCCAGTGACGTCGAGTTACCCTTTCCTGCATTATTTTCGTGACTGAAATAAAGTCTGCGGTAAGGCTTTGTGTCGAGCAAGCCAGTCTACACCGGACGGCCCATGTCAAATCAGACAGCCAGGCACTTTATGGTTGAATAAGCATCTGACCGTTGTGTCTCATCTCGGCTCGGCGTTTAAAGTCAGGATGCCATCGGTTGTTCTAAAGCGCACCCTGTGTTGTGCGTCTAAACCCATCAGTTTGATATGTCGTCGTGATCGCCGAGACCGTCGCTTTGTTGTGTGATGTCGAACAAGCGCTGTGCTGACGGCGTCCTGGTGGCATCATGCAGTCGTCAGTTGGCTGTAAGCCGTCCCGTCGGTCGTCCTCGTCTGTTTGAACAGAGTGTTGTCGTCTTTTCGTGGTTTTTGTTGTTGATCCCCGTTTCGTACTGCCACCTCACCGCCAGACACCGGCGCGCCGCATTACATTCTCAAAGGCGTCTCGATCGACACCTTGCGCCACACCTGCACCGCCGTTGGCCTCGAGCACCATGTCCCGCAGCACATCGTCCGCCACATCTTCTTTGAGCGTCGCCGCAATCCGCCGCAAGTGTGCCACTGTGATAATGCTGCCTTGGGTATTTTGAGCTGTTGATGACGATTGCCCGTGGCCGACAAACAGCTTGAACGCCTCGTCCACTTCTTGCGCCTGCTCGGCCGTCGATGTGCGGTCGGCACGTGTGCGCATTTGGAGTGCGCAGATGGCGACAAAGGACGGATACAGCGCGAACCCTTCGTCGTCTGGGTCCAAGATGCCGACAAACTCGGCGAGTTCGGCGCGCGAAGCGGGTGGGATTCCGAGCGCAATGAGGGCACGCCTCAGGTCGCCGATAGGAAGGACGCCGTCCTTTTCGCCATCCATGGGTTCGGCGAACAAACCGAACGCTTCACGGATCTCGGCCTCTTCTTGGGCAGTAATGTTGTTCTCGCGGGCAAGTTTCGACGGGCGGGGGACCTTGTCTTTTGTGGCGGGAGTATTTGATGAAGAGGCGGCCGTCGAGGCCTTGCGTTTGGGGGGCTGTTATAGCAGGCATTAATATTTGTCGATGATATTGTCGCGCAAATATGTGGTACCTACCATGATGTCTGATTGCCGAGTGACGGGATGTGAGGAACGGGAGGGGTTCGTGGACAGGCAGCACCCCGGAAGTGGTGAACGAGAGGACGAGGACGAGGGCGAGAAATGGTTGACGCGCAAAGAGAGGAGTGGAGCCTGCGAAAGTCGACACGCCATCACGTGGCTTGAGTTAAGTGATTACATAAGGGACCTAGGGGAGCAGCTTAAATAGCTTGAAATTTTCTGTACCCATTGCAAAATTTCTCTTCTTCCTCCTTCAACGTCCAAACTCGTTTCTTTTGACAGGACTCGATGTCAACCATTCACCCACTGCTGTTGCCGAGAATCGGTCAAATGCCTTTACATGGTACCGACCAATGTCACCACCGACTATCTTATTATGGTAACAGCAGCAAGGTAAAGAGGCGATTGCTGTAACGCACCGTTTCTTGTTTTCCCGTCTTCTTTTCATTTTGTATTTTCTTGATCTCGACTCCCCTTCCCTACACAATCACACACTCACACACACAAACAACAACCCGCTTCTAAAATAGCTAGAGCTTGCCGCTTGAGACAGAATCACCGATTCGCCCCCACAGCGCGCAAGTGTGGACAGTGAAGCAAGATGAAAACGCTGGGTCTTTACTCTTCTTGAAGGCCTCCGTTCTGGGTCGAACCGCCGTCTTTTTCTCATAGACGGTATACCGGCCCGCGGAGACATTACATACTGCTCTATCTCTATTTTTATTTCAAGTGGGCTTTTGTGCTCGTAGTTGTCTGCCACTACACAGCTACGCCCGGCTTGGCTGCTCCAGGAGTCTGGCCTGGCGCTCTCACCGGATCCAATTGCTCGGGTGCTGGCCGCAGCGGCCACATGTCGCCGTCTGGTGGCATTTGTAGTCGAGGCACGGCCTTTTGCGAGGGCTCATGGCCTGCGGCTGCGGCTGCACGTACGAAATCTGCGGCGGCAAACTGCTCAAATTGTAGATCGGGGTGCGTCCACTTGTCTGCGCCACCCGTCGCCGCTGGCAGGACGTACTCGATGGCACTGAAAAGACTGGGCCACAACTTTTGCCCTCCCTCGACTCGCTCTGCCACCATGGCCAGCCGTGTCAGGGCCAGCAGGTTGAACGTCGAGTAGTGCCAGCTACGCGTCCGTGCCAGCTCGGCCGGCTGTTGTCCATCCTTTGTGATTGTGGTTGGCACATGCTCTTCGACAGCAAATGCCACCTCCTTGGCAACCTGCTCTGTATCCCCCACATACGCAGCAATCGTTGCCACCAGCATCGCTGCAAAACTGCCGTGGTTGTTGTGCTCGGCGTGCTCCGTCTTGCCAAACTCGCCGTCGACGAGCCAATGCAAAAAGTCCTTGTTCCACGCCTTGAAGCCCGTGTCGTCCTCGTCTGTCCATGAAATCGCTCCTCGTAGTAAGACCGCCGCATCCAGAATGCTGGCATACGCTTGCGAAAAGTCAATAATACCAATGGCACGGCCCGTGTTGATGCCTGGGATCATCTGGGCATGGTTGAGGTTCGGTCGCATGGCTGTTACGGGCGCCACAAACCATGTGCGCAGCACTAGGGCGGCATGCGTTGCGTATTTTGGGTTGTCCGTGTAGTACGCTGCCAGAGAGAGTATGTACGCCGACCGAAACACTTTCTCGAGGTAGACGCGGTCGGTGTAGTTCAAGACTTCCGGGTTCTTCTGGCCATCACGCTGGATGTAGGGCAGGCCGCCGTCGCTGGCACGCGCCGGGTCGGGCCAGTAGTAGGGAGCTTGGCTGACGTAGTCGTGGAGGTTACCGCTGGGCCCAGCTTTGGCCTTTTGGGTGACGGACCAGGGACCCTGGGTAAGCCAGCCGTCGGCTTCTGTTGTGAGAAGGTCGAGAGCTGTGCGGAGAGCATCGTCAGTCTTGGTGTCGCCCTTGAGCCGTGCCTTGATGGCAGCCAGCTCGCGGCCATCCAGGGTGACCGTCTGGGGTATGTAGTCGGCCATGGTCGGGTGCAGTCGTGGAGGCAGGAGGTCGAAGAAGGCCAGTTGAGATATCGTGGGCCGGATTATTGTGAGTCGAGAACAGGGGAAAGGCTGGCGATACTCAGTTGTCGATGCTCATCTGGGAAGGGACTTGTCGTGGGTGGTCTTGTCGAGAAGGAACTACTCCGTGCAAGTGTTTACTCTTTCCCTTTTTGACCATCTCAATGTCTGCCGTCGGCAAAGGGAAGGAGCGACTGGGGCATCGGGGCATCATCGATATTTGGCCGCCGGAAACCCTTTTTTTTTTTTTTTGCTCTCACGGCATACCAGATGGCCCGTCGACGCGTTTCGTCTTTTTTGACATTTTCGTCATCCCAAGTTGCTCTCGGTTTATCCCTCCGCGTCTGCAACAGCTGTTGCAAACGTGATACTGTGACGCTTCGGTATATTTCCGTGACACAAGAGTTGCAACCTCTTCTCGACGATCTAACTGGTGGGAAAGTCGGACGGGATGTGAAAAAAGGGCAAGAGGTGCAAAGCCGGACGCTAACCGGGAAGGCGTGAAGGAGAGAAAGAAGGTTGGCGCACTTGCTGTTGGAGGATGTGCGTGAGATGTGTGCAGCTGCGTCGGGGTCCATCGGACCTGCCCCCGATGCCTGCAAAATCCACGGCGCATCGGCCCAATCCACCACCGCCGCGATATAAGCCCATTATAATTTCTATATCCACCCATGACGCATAATCTTCATTCGAGCAACAGTGGCGACCGCAACGTGCCTTTCTCTCCCTCGCCCACGTCCTCTCGGTCCTCCAGGGTCTTGTTTCCTCATCTGGCTCCTTTTCTTTGTACCTTTCCACGTTCAGAGGGCCGCATTGGCGCAAAATGCGACCTGGGTGTGGCTTCAGTCTAATGGGTCTGATCACCGCCTGCCGGCTTGGTTTTGTTTGTTTTGTCTTGGTCTTTGCTATCTGTCAAAGGCTCTATCAGTTTAAAATCGAGAAAAATAAGACCCATCAATATTACGCTGCAATGGACGATGTATCCCCCGGTGCGTCAATGCTCCGCCGTTGCATCCTTTTCTTTCCTTTTTTCCCTTTCTTTTTCTGGTCCGCTTTGGCGCTTGTGGAGGAGGGTTGTAAGAACAAGGATAAACACAACCAATGGGATGAATGAGACGGAGTTGTTCAGTAGCAAATTTGTCGCACGAAGTAGAAGCGGACAGTGAGAGCGAAGAGGCAGAGCGTATGAGCTTAAGTGAGGTGCAAGTGCAAGTGCAAGTGCAAGTGCAAGTGCCAGACCAAAGAAAGTACAAGCGGAGAATAGAGGAGCGGGGAGCGAAGAGCGGAGAGCGAGGGGCGGCGGAGTGGCGAGGCGACCAACGAGGGAAGCGGGCGAGGGCCGGCAAGTGATGCCAGAGGAGAGCGAGAAGGAAGAACACGCAGGAGACCAGACGGGACACAGTAAGACAGAAAGACAAGAGGATAGGGAAAGTACACAGTAACACCAAAGGGGAAGGAAGAGGTAAATTGACGACAAACGGAAACAAGTGCGAAGAAGGACGCTGCATATCGGCCATCGTTCTTCCATTTCGCACATTGTTATCCCGCTGTCTAGAACGAGAGAAGATAGAAGAAGCAGACAGCCGCTGGCGGCGAACACTCTCGATACAGAGCCTGCGTTGTCAACTCACAGACGATACGGAGTACGGAGTACAGTAAAAGGCACTGTCCCATCTTTTGTTGACAAACCCCTTTTTTCAGACTCCCTTCACTCTCCAAAACAAACCATCAAAAGACCAAAGCCAAGACAACTCCATCAGCCAACACTCCCACACCATGGACACAAGCGTCCCTATCGTCGCCACAGCGACAACATCCTCATCTAGCTCGACGTCCGGCATCCTCTCAACGCCACTATCGTCGACCGCCATATCGTCGCCGCCCGTATCGTCGCCGCCCGTATCGTCGCCGTCGCTGGCCTCAACGTCAATTTCGGCCCCGCTGCCTCCGGCCATCCAGGCCGACTTTAAAATCCCCGAGGGGGCCTCCACAGAGACTGTCGACCCGTTATTACCCGCTTTGCCATCCACCACATCCTTATCGACGCCATCATCGACATCTCTGGCCAGTCTCTACTCGGAAAATGTCGCGGCCAAGATCTGGCGGGTCGCCGAGTCGTATCTCGAGGCTGAGCCGGAACTCACAACCTATCCCGAATATATCCCTCAGTCTTCTTCTTCTTCTTCTGGCGACGACGGCTCTGCCGCTGTTGGTCACTACTTGCCCAAACCCGCAATGTTCTGGACATGCGGGTTCTTCCCAGCCAGCCTCTATTGTGTTTTGGAGAGAGCCATCAAACATGGTGTCCCCAGCGGTGCCACAAACAACATCCCCACCGGCCAGTTTGTCACCCAGCTCCTGGCCCTCGGCCGCCGCTGGATTGTCCCCCTGCAAGCCCAGGTACACCGCACTAACAGCCACGACTTGGGCTTTATTGTGCGTTCTCTGCGAATGGACTGGGAGTTGACGAGCAATCCTGCCAGTCTCAATGGCTACTGCACCGCTGCCGCCAGCCTGGCTACCCGCTACAGTCCCCTCGTGGGAGCCATACGCAGCTGGGACCGCACCGCCTCCAAGCGGTATGAGATTGGCGACCCGGACCGCAACTTTTTGGTCATCGTCGACAGCATGTGCAACATGGACTTGCTGTTTTATGCGGCGCGGCACACCAACAACCCGCAGCTGGCGGCGATTGCCACACAGCACGCGCGGACGGTCCTGCGCACCCTCGTAAGACCCCAGGATAACTCTACGTGGCACGTCGCCAACCTGGACCCGACACTGGCGGGCGGGGTGGTGCAGTACCAGATGACACACCAGGGGTACTCGGATGGGTCGACATGGTCGCGGGGGCAGGCATGGGCGGTGTTGGGTTTTGCACAGACGTACGGTTGGACGGCGCTTCCGGAGTTTTTGATGGCAACGCAGCGGGTGGCCGACTGCTTCCTGAAGCGACTGGAGGAGTCGCCAGCGACGTCGCACACCTATGTGCCGCTGTGGGACTTTGATGCACCCGTGCAGGACGCGGACCAGCAGGACAGCAACGGGCAGCCCCTGCGGGACACGTCGGCAGGACTGATTGCGGCAAATGGACTGTTGCTGCTGCACCAGGCCTTGGAGCGAGAGGATGCAGAGAATGGAGCTGACCGCCCTTATGACGGACGGTATCTTGCGGCGGCACTGCGGATCGTGTACGAGACACTAGGGTACTCGCTGGACCGTGAGGACGTGGCTGCTTTCACAGTGGACAGCACGACGGGCGCCATTCACGTCCCCGCCGGCACCTGGGACGCCATCCTGCGGCACTCGACGGCCAACAACAACCAACATGCGCTGGTGCGGTATGCCGATACTGGCCTAGTGTATGCCGACTACTACTTCCTTGAGCTTGGCAACCAGCTGCTGCGCATGGGGCTGCAGGTTGCGCCGAGGCAGTGAAGGGTAGAGTCAGTAGAAGGAAGAAGACAAGATACCGAGATGCGATGACTTTTTATTTCAAGTAGACAAACAATCAAAAATGAGCCAAGACTCGACGTTAAAATCCAATTATCGAAAATGGGTGTAAGGTAAAATATAAATGAGCCAAAAGCTTGCTGTAGACGTGAAAAAGTATTCGTTATATACGTTATGAGTATCTTTTTTTCTTTGAAGAAAGACTCCTCCTTAGATTACCGCAGTAAGAAACTGGTGTCGTTGCGCATCATGACACGCTCCATGTCCAAAAACTGGTTGTTGCCTAACAGCAAATGTGACATGGCAGCAAACTCGTCCTCTTCATCGATTCCAGGCTGTTGGTGTTGTTGATGCGGATGTTGTAGGTGTTGATGTGGGTGCTGCTGGTGCTGGTGATGTTGCTGGGGTTGTGAGTATTGTTGATGGTGTTGTTGATGCATAGGGTGCTGGTGGTGGGCCACCATGTCCATGCTGAAGACGTTACCTGCCGTAGCCGGCGTGCCTGGCATCATCCGCACATTCGACACGTTGGTCGACACGGGCCCGCCACGCATACTGCCATAACCGCCCAGGATATTTCCCTCAGGTCCGCTAACAGGCGACGCCAGCGATCCAATAGATGTCATGGCCGGCATAGGAGTCATGGCGGGTGTTCTGCTGCCGGCCACAGACGCTGGCACAGGGTTCTGCAGGATGCTGGCAATCTCTACACCTCCGCCGTGGATGACACTTGGGCTGCGGAGGTGAGAGGCCGCCGGCGAGGAGAGTGCCGAGGGTGTCGGGGTTGCATTGGCTCCAGCAGCTGCATCCGTGGCATCTGCTGTGTGTGGTGATGACTTCGTCTCGATGAGTCCCTCCATGGTGGACGTTGACAGCAGGGCGATCATCTCATCCACAGTCAAGATGGGCGTGTTGATGTCGGCGCCAATAGCTGTGGCCTTTTGGTGTAGGGTGCGCAACCGGGCGGCGTACTGAGCTGCCAAATCAAGAGGCTGGCGTCTGGGTTTGGGCCCGCCAGCTGGTGAGGTGCCCTGGTCAACGTTGTCGTTGTCAGTGACGCCATTGGTGTTGTTGGTGTTGCCGATGTTGTTATTTTCCTCTTCGTCGGGCACGCAGTAGCCGTTCCACCGCACCGAGATATTGTCCAGACTCTCGAGGAGCGCAAAGAACGACGGCGGGGTATCGTCAGCCGAGGATGACGACGTCGAGGAGATTGTAGGCACACCCGATGCCGCTATGCCGCCTCCTAGCAGGGCAGACCGGCTGATGCGGCCGTGCACGAGGACAAACCGCGCAGCCACAAAGAGGCAGAATGCAAACTGGCCGCAGGCTAGGCCACCAACGTATCGCAAGTACTTTTGCGAGATGGCCACCATGTCGGCCACGGCCTGCTCGCAGGTCTCGGCGCTGCAGACACTCGGCAGGCTTGGGCGCACAAGACTCGACCATTGTGGCGGTGGGTAGGCAATGTGTTGGTGCAAGAGAATCATACTGGCCAAGTGACTCAGGTGGCACAGAGTCAAGTTGGGGTCTATCTTGAGTGAGACGTGCCAGTCGGCCCACTGCCGCGGCAGGTGCATCTTCCAGTGGACGAGGCGCAGGTCAAGCTCTTTAAAACGGGTGAGCCAGGCGTTCATAGCTGCCCGGTCTTCCGCGCCCACACCGGCTCCTGCGCCAGCGGCTGTGACGGTCTCGCCCAATGAAGGCGATGGTGGTGGTTGGCGTGCAAAAAAGGCAGAGACGTGGCTCAGATGTTCGGTGGCCTCGATGCAATAGGCGAGGGCGCCGAGTTTGTTGGTGTTGGCGGCCGATGCCGAGGAGGAGCCTCCTCCACCAGAAGTCGCAGAGGGCCCCGAGGGTGTCGTGCCATCACGGGCAGTGGCAGGGCTGGCCATTGGGTGGTGGTGGTTGTTGCCGCCGTAGTAGTCGGGGGATTGGTGGAAAGCGGTCGTGACGCTGGAGGGGGCAGCCATGCTGCCAGTCAATTTGCTGCCGCTTTCGCCC
The DNA here is from genome assembly GCA_019925375.1 of Sporothrix euskadiensis. Lineage (NCBI taxonomy): Eukaryota > Fungi > Ascomycota > Sordariomycetes > Ophiostomatales > Ophiostomataceae > Sporothrix > Sporothrix euskadiensis. The sequence goes on from JADHKQ010000067.1 coordinate 62,759, forward strand.
TCTTTGCTGCCCCAGAGGGCAAAGTAGGGTGTGGTGGCGGTCTCTTCGCGGGCCCAGAAACCGCCGCTACAAGGGAGGCGTCGGTGGGCGTCGGTCGCTGTAAGACTCGGGAGCCATCCTGCAGAGATGGACGAGATGCGGTCCAAGAAAAAGACGCCCCAGAATATGCGCCGGCGCTCCTCTGCCTCGGTCCAGTCGCGAGCTCCGTCAAAGAGCGCGCCTGGCTGGACGAGTGGTGTCGGCCGAGCTGAAGCATCGTCTGGCTCGACGGTCAGCTGGAGAAAGACGACCATGCGGGTGAGGGCGGCCACAATAGGCCACGCCTTGGCAATCAAGCCGCTGCCCATCTGTGTGTGTGTTAGCAGAAGGATCCGAGCGAAGCGAGGACCGGACCAAAAGCACACCGGGGACAAAGGTCATGACAAGAACAAAGCGAGCGCAGCGAGGACAAAAAAAACATACATAATCAAAGGCCAGGAAGATGAGAGCCTGGGTGTTGATAATAGAGAGACCGTCGAGGGCGTTGAGCTGTACAGCGCGGCGCGACAGCCGGATCTGGCGTGTGACCTGGCGGGTGGTGAGACCGAAAGTGCTGAAGTCGACGTACTTGATGGACATGGCAATAATCGAGTGGATGAGGACAGCACGGCGCCGGCGCTCGCGAGGGACGTCGAGGAGGTTGCGGAAACGGGTTGGGTGGAGAATAGGGACCCAGTGGTGGACGGTCTGAAAGTGGGCTTCGACAATGGCTTTGAGCAAGGGAAGAGCGGGGAGTGGCGGGATCCAGGTGTGATCAAGCGAGGAGGAAGAAGCATTGGAGGCGTCGTCTGAGACGTCGCCCTCATTGTCATCGGTAGTCCTCCTGCCCCGCCTCCGGTAGTGATAATGCGGGTCGTCGAGAAAGAGGTACTGTGTGCGGCCTTGACCGCGGTTGCTGCGACTTTGTCGGCCGGGATCACCCTGATTGTTGTCGTTTTCATCATCATCGTCATCGCCATTGTGGTCGACGCGCCGGCGCTTCCGTGACTGTGATGCCGCACCGGACCGCTGCCGTGGCCGACCACCATGGTTACTGGCGGACGAGTCCGGGGACGAAGCAGCTGTGCCGTTGGCGCCGCCATGGCCATGTGCTTGACCGGACGTCCCTATAGCATTCTGTGCCGCATAGGTGCCGGACGGTCCCGCCGCTGCGCCAAGCCCTGGTGTAAAGGGCGCCGGCAGCTGGCCGCGGAGCTGGTCAATGTCCAGGTCGAGAAAAGCCAAGTGCGGCTTCTTGTTGCCGGCGCTGTCCAAAAAAAGCTTTTCGAGGAATTCTACACTGTAAGCAAGCAATCACACATAATGTGCCCAGAGGAAGAGGACTCACCCAACCGCCGGCTCAAGGTGTCGACGACGCCGGCCTTGAGCCCCGGCTTCTGTTTGGAGACATAAAGACATTCACAGCCTGGGAGAGTCAGTCAGATGCTGGAAAGAGTGTGTTGGGGAGCTCCAAAGGCAAGTGGCGAGCTCGGAGAGCTCTCTCTCCAAAACAGGAGCAGGGGGCAGTTTATAGACTGAAGCTGCAGCTCGCATCGTGAGATGCAGTAGCAGGATAAAAACTGACCCAATCGGATACATTGCGCACAGCTGGGCGTCTCGCGCGAACAGCGCGACTTGCGTTTCCGGCATGACAGACAAGCCGGCAGGTCGTCCGGAGGCGGCGAGCCGTCGTCGTCGGGGGGCTCAGCCAGTCGTGAGCCCGTACTGCTAGTGGGCGGTTGAGGAGATGACTCCATGGGGGAGGGGGGGAGAAGAGAGTGAAATAGAAAAGGGAAGGCGGAAGAAGGACGGCCGGCGGGGGAGGGTGGCGCCCGGTGGAGGTGGTGAGAATACGAAAAACAGCAGAAACAACAGAAATGGCAAGGAACAGCTCAGATGACGAAGCAGGAGACAAGGCAAGAAGAAGATACAGCTCGAAAAGTAGGGAAGGAGCAACCTCAATCGCGGCGCGCACGGCGTTCGGAGAGACAAGGCGTGGCTGCAGAAAGCATGGGTCGCAGCTTCCCCCATGCGTCCCGCTAGACCCCCCTAACTGCAACTCAGTTGCAGTACGGAGTACTCCGTACTAGCTCTAGAGAGGGACGCGGAAAGAGCGATCCGTTCAATGCGACCTCTCTCCACAACACCCTACCAAAAAAACCATACGAGTAGAACGGAGACTGCTTGCTAATCCTAGTCTGGTCTCCGTTGTCTCCGCTTTCTCCAAACGGCTTGGGCTCCTTTTTCTCGTATTGACCTCTCTGGAACTGTTCCGTCTGTCTGATTCGGTGATTCTTTGTCTTGCCTACTCTCACAAACAGCAAAGTTTGGCTCGCTTGGATTGCTGGGGTTGTCAGTTTTTTGGCCTTCTTTTTTCTTGTTGAAAGACGATTTGGGGGCCATTCATGATTATTAATCTGCAGGAAAATAAAATGCAGGAGACGAGAAAAGAAGGATGGCGAGACGCTGCCAGCGCAAAACCGCACCATCGTAAAATAACTGCATGGCTAAAACTGCCGGGTACACAGTGTCGCTGGCTAGTGCCCGACACGGTGCGCCCTTCTTATCAGAGACGGCAGGAGGATATTATCAGTCATCTACGATTGCGCACGACAAACAACGTCCAAGATGACAAGGAAGCGGTGAGATTTATGAGAATAGTGAGAATGCAAAGTCATCCACTAGTTCGTGTATCGTAAGAAGACGGCTAGATAGGAGAGTATCGTCAGAAATAAAATCAAAAGCATCCAAGATGTCCAAGCAAGAATAAGAACAGGCTGCGCTGCGCTGCTTTGTGTCGTCAATTTGTAATCCAACAAACACTGATTTTGTGTGTGAACTTCCTTTGCTTTTGAATGCCAATCGCTATCCCTTAGGCACGCTGCGCCGCCACTTTGGCCTCTTTCGACTCGGGCACGGCTTCGTCGACAACACCCACTTCCGTGACCGTCGCTTCGGCTGGCGCATCCTCGTCGTGCAGCTTGCTGTTCTCTGGCGCCAGAGGTTGGCCGTCAAAGAGTTGCGATACTTCCTCGAGACTCAAGTTCTTGGTCTCCGGGTACCAGAAGTAGACAATGACAAAATTGCTGACGAGGACGGCACACCAGACAATGTAGTACTTCCAGCCAATGGCCGCCAGTCCCACGGGGTTGGTGTAGCCACTGAAGATGTTGGCAGCGGCATCGCAGAGGCTCGACAGGACAAACGCCTTGGCACGCAGCTCAAAGGGCGCGACCTCGGCCACATAGGAATTGAGCATGCAGCCCGGCATCTTGTAGAAGAAGCCAAACAAGAACGTGGCAAATAGGGTGGTGCGACTCAGGTTCTGGTTGGAGTAGTGGATGCCCGTGTTGACGCCCGTGCAGACGGTCAGCAACAAAAAGGCAACGAACATGCCGCCCAGACCGACGAGCCACATAGGCCGACGGCCAAAGCGGTCGACGAACAGGCTGAAAAAGTTGCCCCAGACAAAGCCGTTGATGGTGATGCCGCCATTGAGTTCGAGCTGGGTCTTGCGGTCGGTGATGCCAATGGAGTTGAACACAAGGTGGATGCTAAAGAACGTTAGCAGTTGTCACAAGACTACAAATGGAGGAACACAAAGGAAAACTTACTAGTAGGAGATCAAGGCGTTGCCACACCATTGGATGATAAAGCCCGACGTAACAATAATGAACAACCGGTAGCGGTTGGCAGCTGTGCGAATCCACTCGCTCCAGGACGTCGTGGCCTGGGCACGCTCGGCCTCAATGGCCGCTTCAATCTCGGCCATCTCGTACTGCAGCAGCTGCGACGTCTCGTCGCCTTCGGCGTGGTACTTGGTCAGGATCTGGTAGGCTTCTTGGGTGCGGCCCTTGTGCACGAGCCAACGGGGGGACTCGGGCATCACAAAGGCCATGCACAATTGAAAAATGGACGACAGGGCTTGCAACAGAGATGGCAAACGCCAGGACCACGAGGACATGCCCAAAAAGGCGGTGCCATAGGTAATCCAGGCGGCCATGATCTGACCCAGAGAGCCCGTCGAGTTCTGGATGCCAATGATGGTGGTGCGCTGCGTGGGGTGGGCCAGCTCCGAGGCAAGGACAGGGCACGCGGTATTTTGGATGGCGTTGCCAAAGCCGATGAGGACACGGGCGGCGACAAACATGGAGTAGTTGACAGCGGCGGCCTGGAGGGCCACACCGACTAACAGGATGGACGAGCCGATGGCAATGGGCCAGCGGCGGCCAAGGCGCTGCATGAGCGGTGCGGCAACCAGCAGGGCAGCGAGCTGGCCGTAGCGGGTGCCGTTGATAATTGTGCCCAGGCGAGTTCCCTTGGGATGGCCCATGGCATCTTGCCAGCTCTCGAGGCTCTGCAGGCCGTTGAGCATGGAGCCATCGTAGCCATTGGTAATGTCGCAGACAATACAGCCAAGCAGCAAGATGTTGAGCATGCGCAGGTTGGGATAGTGCCACCAGAAGCGGTCGCGGGTATCGGTGTCGCGGAGCACGACGCCGTCACCATGGACGCCGCGCACGGCGGACTTGTCGACGTGGAACATGGCGATGGGGAGAAGGAGATGCTATGTATGATAGGAGAGGGAGAGAAAGATGTGCAGCAGGATAGGATGATCTGCTACCAGAGTAGAGTGGCAGAAAAGAAGCGGGATATCAGAGATTGATAAAGCTTGAGCGTGGACAGGAAGATGCTGATATAAAAAAATCAAAAACCAAAAATCAAAATCGAAATCGAAAAGACCAGACGGTGATACTCGACTTATAGATGTCTCGTATTTTAAGATGTTGATATCCACTCGGCCCCCAAACAGATGGCCACGAGCTAAACCGTCCAGCTTCTGATGCCCAGACAAGCTCAGCCCCCGTATGCTCACAAAGCACGATGCAGAGTCAAGCCACCCAAGCGTGGTGCTCACACACATGCACACCCTTTTATGTCGTTTTTGCGAGCCGTGGACGAGTGAGAAGAAAGAGAAGAAAGTGTATGAGTGAGTGCGAGTCGCGTATGTCTCGCTCTTGCCGTGTTATCTGTTCCTTCTTGTCGTTTTGTCCGTCGTGGCTTGCCAAACGAACGGCTGTTTCGTGATCATCGACACGAAATGATGACGAGAAGCTGGCCCCCAATACAACAAATGACCATAGGTCTCACCTCGTGCATGGCTATTGGTTTCCCGTACGCGCATTCCAGGACTTGCTGGCCAGGTAAAGCATTGTCCCGTATGCCGTCGAAGGGTGTGAACCAAAAATGAACAGAGATGCGGAGACGATAGATGCGGAGACGATAGATGAAGAGGGGGTTATGAATTCGACTGGAATCCGGAGTGGTGATGCAAAACAGCAAAAAAACGGGAACCACTTTCAAGTCGGAGGCACTCAGAAAGACCCAAAAGATCGGTGTGGAGAATCTGGGGTAAAAAGACACAAAAAGAAAGCTGTCAAGACTCCATCGCGATAGAAAGAACAGCACAAAAGAAAGAGGGGCGTGGATAGTACGAAGTACTGTGTAGAGAGAGGGGGGAGAACCGGGCTGCTGGGTGGGCTGGACTGGACCCAACGACCAGGGTCGAAGCGAGGACAGTGTGGAAAAACTGTGATGGTTACAGGCAGACGAGGAGAGAGACAACCGGGAGACCAGAACCAGAACCAGACGAGAGGAAAAGGGGGGCCGTAAGGCGTGATGGCGTGTGTGGGAAGGCAGGCACCGTGCGGAAGGTGCGATAGAACATCGGCGACCATGAGGAGTCAGATTGGGGGCGGCCGACTATCCAACTGCAAAATGGAAGGAAAGTGCGACGCACCGGGCGGTCGGCCTAGCGGTGGTCCGCCCAGCATACGAGACGGGCGTCGGCGTGACAGGCCCGACAGAAGAGCATTGACAGATGGTGCGAAAAGGTGCCGGGGGTTTACTTCAGGGCGTTACTAGCGTGGTGGAGCCCCCTGTTGGCTCCGACGGATACGGCCTAGCTACAGTAGCACATCGAGGGCGCTCCTTCCTGGAATCGACCTTCGATACTCTATGCTCTTTCGATGCTTCGCGGCAGGTACAAACGACCGTTCTCGTGGGTCTCGTGGGTCGTGCATCGACGGCGTATTTTGGTACCTGCCTGCGAGAGAGTGTGTGTGTGAGCTTCTCACAATCTACACGCCCCTTCTCATCGACAGACTCGCCTTCGCCACCACGCTTCCCCGGCTTCCATGAATTGGCGTCTTACAACCAGAGTACGGAGTAGACTGGCGTCCTTTCGACGTCCCTTCCCGCGTGTCTTCGGAGCCTTGGCCGTTCAACGACGAGGATTGGTGGACAAACCTGTGCGGCTCTTGATCAGATGAACTTTCAAAGTACTTGCTGTCCTCGCCTTCTCTCGGCCCCCCTCGAAACCTGGGGCGTGGAGAAGTCTCTGTCGGTGGACGTAGGCCCGGCCCAGTAAAACCTGGAGGAACCTGGGGAAAGGCTCGAGTGGAGGTGTGGCCGGAGTAAAACGTGAGTTTGTCTTCGTATTGGCCTCGAGATCCATGAGTCTTGTTAGTTTTGTTTGGTTTCCTGTTCTGGATGTTTGTAGCATGGGCTCGCTCACTTTCACATGATGTTGCTCGTGAAAAGAAAACAGTTGCTGTATTGGTATCTCTATGTGCTCTATCAAAGTAAACTGCACGCCCATATGCCCATATGCTTGCAAATTCGTAAGACGAGAGGACTCGCATGGGCATCGTCCTCAGTTACACAACACCAATTGGCTTTGGTATCCACTCGCCAGCGTACCGTGTCCACTGTGGGTTGCGTGAAGCCAACTCAGGCCCGGGTGCTGCTCCCAGCCCAGTGTCCTCTGCCATGTCCACGTCTTCTTCCTCGTTCCCATATGTTGCCTTTTCGTCCTCCTCCTCTATCTCTTCTATCTTTTCACCTCCCTCATACAGGGCCTGCCGACTCTGGGCCATGGCCGCCCGCATAGCACTCAAGTTGAGGTTGCCCAAGGTCCATGCTGCTGGGCCAGTTGAAGTCTCTGCTGTACTCGTTGTCTTGGCCATTGGACTTGTCGTTTGTGAGCTTGTAGGCCGAGAGCTTGCTGCGGCATTCGACCTCGTTTTTGTGTTCGTCTCGAGCTCTGCACTCACCACTGCTTTCTCGTCCTTACCGTCTCCATATTCATCTTTCTGGAGAATCCTCCGCGACAGACGTATGCACCGCAGTGAACGGCCTTCATCTTCGGCACCGAGTGCTGCAAGGTCCGCCAGTACCTCTGCCTCCCCATATGCCTCGACCAGCGAGGCGGGGATCAGCTTTTCATCAGAGCTGTCGACGTATTCAAGTAGAGCCGTCCGTAGGTCTCTAGATGTGGTCTTTGCCGTCGTTGACTCGGCCGCCGTCATCGCCGTCATCGCGGCGTCGACTGCAGACTCAACCTCCTCCATGTTCACCCAGTAGTAACCCCAGATCCACGTAAGCGCCTGCCGCGCCGCCACCCGCAGTCGACGCAGCGCCGGAAGTGCTTCGTGTGTCGCCTGGTGCCGCAGCTCCACGAATCCAGGGGGCAGGCCGACTGCTTGGGCCAGGCCGTGCATCGACAGTTTGCGCGCCCGGTCCTGGTGGCCGTCGAGGAGGCCGGTGACAAAGCGGGAGAAGGCGGCAGCGTAGGTGGCGCGGGCCGCGTAGGCAGAGGAGGCGACAGACGAGCCTACAATAGCATGTGAGGCTCTCGCAGACGAAGCCGACGCCCCTCTTGACGACACCACCGCCGACGCCGCATCGGCGCCTTCATCTGACAATACCGCCGCCATCAACAACGCCGTCGACTCTACCATGTGCGGACAATGCCCTCTTTGCATCCACATGGCCACCCGTGCGACGGCTGCATGCTGTCCTGCTTCCAGCTCAGCAGTAGCAGCTTTGGTCTCGCCGTCCAGTGTTGGGAAGAACTGCCGGCGCACAGCCAGTAGTTCACGGCGGTCGCGCCACGGCGTGAAGATGTACTGGACCATGCCAGGCCAGAGCAATTTCGAGTATGCGTAGCAAAGCGGTGACTGAATATGTGAGTTGTCGCAGGTGACGTTTAATGAGCCGAGTCCAATGAGAAGATGCGGAGTGGGTGTTGTGATGAAGTGAGCATTGTGGAGTTGAGATGAGATGAGACGAGGCTCCAAAATTTTCACGTGGCCGCTGAAGATGCGCGACGGGACGCTGTAAGAGTAAAATCCCAGGTGGTAAGGACCCCTAAACTTTAGTGGATCTTACAGCCGAGCAGCCTTACACTCTCCTTATCTTATCGCACCGTACACACATCTCCATGAAACTGCAATTCACATCATTGACAACGGTTCAAAGGATGATTAACTATTACTTTGCGGACATGTGTCATCTCAATTAAGTAAAGTTTATGCACATCACGTTTTAATCGTGAAAATGTCGGAATGCAAGTCTCAACCCGGACTTCTCACCGAGAGCGTCCTCGTCCCACCAATTGTGCCGTATTGAATCTGGACAGCTAACCTGTTGTCTCTGATCCTTTTACGGAGTACTTTCTATTATGTTTCATTCCCACCGATATGCACAACACTCCTTTGAAGGGTTCTCAATTGACGTTGCAAATGGAGCCTGCCATTTGGACCAAGGACGCTTGGATCATCGAGATGACTCGAGCCCAACATGTCTTTGGCAGGGCGTCCTGATCTTGAAGAGTCACAATTAGAATCTCTACAATCTTCACACAAAAAAAATATTGTAATTGTACCATACTACAGAGATATCTCAAGTTGAGAAGTGTTTCACGGCTTAACTCTCCAGCTCTGCTACGCGTCAGTTTGCCGACCTCGCTTGCTCCTTCCTCGTTGATTTTCATTCGCACCTTCCATTGACAATTTTTTTCTCTGTTTTTCTCCCCGCGCCAAAGTCCTGGACCCACATTTGACTCACCAAAAGCCGCATCGCTCTTTCAACGTCCAACGTCCGACCTCAGAGCTTCTGATAAGAGATCCGTTGAAAGTCAATTGAGTTCCGTCAACACTCAATTGAATACAAATTAACGGCAACCAACTCGCCACTGTCCAGCAGGCCTCTTGAACTGCCTTCAACACCACATACCCCTCCTTCACATGACTGTGCAGGGTATGGCCCCCCGGGCAGCAGCTCCGATTCTCGGCCTGGCCAAGCGGGCGGCCACGAATGCCACCCCGGCTGGCCCTACGGTCTCCTCTTTCACCCGCTCCTACTCGGCACCTGTTGGCAACGCCATCCCCGCCGCCAAAAAGAAGTATGTGCCCTCGCGCGGCACGTACCCGCAGGGCTTCAAAGCCGGCGGTGTCGTCGTCGGCGTCAAACCCAACAACACGACCAAGCCCGATCTGGCCATGATTGTGTCCGACGTGCCCTGCGCTGCCGCAGCCGTCTTCACCAAGAACCGCTTCCAGGCGGCGCCCGTCACCTTCAGTCGTGAGCTGCTGCGCAAGGCCGCGGCCGGCGACAAGCCTACAGTGCAGGCTGTGCTGATCAACTCGGGCTGTGCCAACGCTGTCACCGGCAAGGGCGGCCTCGAGGATGCGGCTGCTATGGCCAAGGCATCAGATGCGCAGACAGGCACGAGCTCCCCGGACCACAGCGGCACCATTGTCATGAGCACGGGCGTTATTGGCCAGCGGTTGCCGATCAAGAAGATTGTCGACGGCGTGCCCAAAGTGTTCAAGAGTCTTGGCGCCTCGCACGACCACTGGCTGACGGCCGCCAAGGCCATCTGCACGACGGACACGTTCCCCAAGCTGCTGTCGCGGACGTTTACGCTTCCCTCGGCCCCTGCGGGTGTTGAGTACAGAATCGCCGGCATGACGAAAGGCGCCGGCATGATCCACCCCAACATGGCAACGCTGCTCGGTGTTCTGGCCACGGATGCTCCCCTTTCGCAAGCCGCCCTCCCCTCGCTCCTCAAGCACTCCATCGACCGCTCCTTCAACAGCATCACCATTGACGGCGACACCTCGACCAACGATACTGTTGCGCTGCTGGCCAACGGTACCGCTGGTGGCCCTGTGGTCCCCAACGACCCGGCCTCGCCCGACTACCAGGCCTTCCAGACCGTTCTGACGGACTTCGCTGCTGAGCTCGCCCAGCTAGTTGTCCGTGACGGCGAGGGCGCCACCAAGTTTGTCACCATCCGCGTCACTGAGGCCTCGTCCGCTGCCGACGCCCGCCGCATCGCCAGCACCATTGCCCGCTCGCCGCTGGTCAAGACGGCCCTCTACGGCAAGGATGCCAACTGGGGCCGTATCCTGTGCGCCACGGGCTATGCTTTGATTAGCGAGCCCGGCGCCGATGAGTCGGCCACCCCCAGCATCTCCCCCGACCAGACCAATGTCTCTTTCCTGCCCACGGACGGCTCGGCGGAGCTCAAGCTGCTGGTCAACGGCGAGCCTGAGGCGGTCGACGAGACCCGTGCGGCCGAGATCCTGGAGCTCGAGGATCTGGAGATTTTGGTTCGTCTGGGCACCGGCAAGGAGGAGGCCACCTACTGGACCTGCGACTTCAGCCACGAATATGTGTAAGTTTGCCTGGCCCCTCTTTCCCATATTGTGTTTTCCTCCCGTTCGATACTACATACTAACTTGGCAGCACCATCAATGGCGACTACCGGACATGATCATGGGATATGGACGCCAAAGCATGAGATACCATTAAGCATGTCATGATCTCAGCATTGATATAGAAAATAATACACACATGATTTTACGTTTGCACACAGCAGGGGCACACAATGGAAGCATTGCAGGTGTCTATGAAGACAAAGCCTACCTCGTCGTTGCCAACACGGGCAAACTAATGGCCGTCTAGAGAACACGGGATACTGGCACGCCGACTGCCGTCTATTGTTCCCGTCTCATAGAGATCCGACGACGTGTGCGAGATCCGGGATGTAAAAATCCTATCGGGTCGAGACGGCATAACGAGCAGTATTGGCATGCATCTTTTTTGATGGCAGAGGGTTGCAAGACAATGGCCAGCAAAACATGTTTCGTATACTTATCGATTCCGCTGCTGTCACTATTTCCGCTTCCCGGAAACATTGATATCAAGAATCGTCTCTACTCAGTGATAGTGGCTAGCAAAGGCCAGCCCGTGATGGTACTTCAACTTTGAAACTAGGCACCAGGTAAGTGAAGACGGACAGGCGCAAAACGAAAGACGCATGAGCCGTTTCGTTTTCTCTTTCTTGGGGATGGTTTCTTTCATGCCTGTCTGCTTTTTTGTTTCTCGGCCCTTTCGTCACCTTGCGGAAACGCTAACGCGCCTTGTTACTTGCATGAAATGGGAGAAAAAAAGAGGAAAGAGTGAAAAGAGGATATGCAAGCGAGCCCAACGGCTTTACTTTCACTCTTATCCTATGTATATCCACCATCGTGGAGTCATGTTTGCCGTGCAGTAGTTGGGAAAGGGACATGAGACAACGATGCGATATGTACGTGAATGGAGCTTCTCCTTTGCCGTTGAGAAAAGTACAAAGTAATAAAGGGTTAGACGATCGTAGTCGAAGAATTTCTCAGTTCCTCCCTTTCTTCCTCATGCATCTTCTCCATATGGAGTGCGTCGTATGCACAGAGAGCAAAGCCGAACACACAGGTAAAGCAAAAAACGGGTGCGCACGGAGCAAGGAGAACGAAAGCCGATAGTCAAGACTTGGGGAGAGAGAGAGAGAGAGAGAGAGAAGAGGAGGGGTTGGAAGGCCTGGAGTGCCTGGAGGGGTGGGACGTTACCGGTAGGGAAAAAAGGCGAGGCCGATGCAAGGGGAGACGAGAAGAGTAGAGCATAAGAGGGGGCGTGTACTGTGTATGTCGACGTCGCTTTTGTGGCTGTTTTGTCACGAGTTGTTACCGTTAGCAGCTAGAGTGGGCTTTCGACTGGTGGCAAGGCCGGCTTCCAATTTGTTCTTGTATTTGAAGAGGCGGTGAGGAAATAAGGCACCGTAGCTGCGTCGTGAACGGGAAGGCGCGATGGAGAAGAAAAGGTTTAGGAGAGATGGCGGGGTGGTGAAATTGAGGAAAGAGGGGACAACTCCCAACCGCACTAAGAGTTGTGAACACGGAAAGCAACGGGAATCTGCAGAATGAGGAGTGAGTTTTAAATGGAAAGAGCGACGGGCGACAATACGCATACTCAGTAGTAATAAATAAATAAAATAGAATAGAAATAATAATAGAAATAAAAAATGAGAAAACAAAGTAAGAAGAATAAAGACGACTCATAACTCAAGATAAACGAAGAAACGGGCCGCTCGTTGGTGTGATACTTGACGAGTTACCTGTTAATACTCGAACTCGTCAAAACTGACAGTACAAAAATAAGATAAATAGAAAATAGAGCGCCTGTGAGATAGGAATATCGTTCGTTTTCTTCCTTCTTCTTCCTTGTTCCCTTCCTCCATTTTTCTCAAGTTGACTGACCTCGTGGGACGCCGATGTAAACATATGCATGACAGGCGGTCCTTTTCTGTATGACGGAGACTCTACCTTGCATACAACATAAAGCAGTTTACAATTTACACAACTCCAGTATGTGCACAAAGAGGCTGGGAAGGTTGAGCTGTAATATACAGCTCAGAACGCCCTCTGTTTTTAGACGTGTCTGTTGGGTCCGTTCTCGCCGCTTGTCGTAAATTATTATCGTCCCAACGGGTCAGATATGAGCTGGTTCTCGGTTAACAACTCGAAGTGTGTGATGGGTGCAATAAAGCCGCCACTGTCTTTCCTGTTCTTCCACAAACCAGACACACTGAAGTCTGGAATACACTCTGTCACATAATCATACACACCTTCTTTGACCTTCCCCGGCCCCGACCACCCGTCAGCTCCGACAAACGTGGGCGCGATATTAATTTGTGGTACACATTGTGTCATATATACGCTGAAGGTTCACAAAGCAAATCTAATTCTTGTGGCACACACGTCCTTTGCAAGTATATCTGCACAAAGACTATGTGCATCCTTTGTGTTAGTGTGCGTGTTTGTTATGCAGTGTTGCTCAATCTTGGTAGTACGGCATAAACAGGCGTGGCGAGGAAGAGGGGCCCCGGAGGGAGGGCTGACAACCGGGGAGATGAATGAGGGGTGTGACGAAAAGAAAGACAAAAGAAAAGAGAGATACTAAAGAAAATTGCTGCGCAGGATATATGGAGCACGAGCAAGCAATGTTGGAGGCGGCAGGGAAGGCGTACTTTGACCCGTAGTTACTTTAAAAGGGCTTTATGTGAATAAATAAATAAGAAAAAAATAGCAGTAAAGGCGAGAAAAAGTTAGTAGAAACAGCATCCACATAATGTGGCATCAAGACGTTTGCGATTATTTTATCTCGCGTGGCCTTTTCTACTAAATGAAAATCGTTATTGTATTTTCCTTTTAGGTACAAATGTGGCCGCAGTCACCACAAAATATCCTTGACTGCATCATGCAATGCATCTGATATGCTTACAACGACACCAACCCGTGGGGGTTTTTGACCCCATAAAAGGAAAAGAGAAGCGGCATGTTGGAGCGACATGCCCTTTCGAGAAACCGTGACTGATAAAAAGAAGGCAGCAGCGCATAAGTATATATAAACAACTTAAAGGCAAATCGCCTATATGAGTATAAACAGGAGAGCCGTCTCGCCGGCAAGATATCAACATTAACCACTGCCCATCTATGCATGCTATGGGGGCGTGTACCTTTGTCCTTGCATCCGGGAGCCAAACAATAGAGCATGTTGCACGTTGCACGCTGTGCTGTGCTCCTTGTAAACAAACAGTCGGTGTGCATGGCCGACATATATGCGATGCGATGCGGTATCTGCGTGCATCTACACATACACATGTGCAGCCGACATGTGCACCGGTTGAGTCTGCCCGCCAGAGCCGACAAAGGCAACAGTTTACGAGCTGGCTCAAGGAAAGCGGCATGATGTAGTATAAGAGAGACAGGACTGCATGTATGCACAAATGGACGGCCAGTCCATGTGCAATACCAGGACGCAGCTGACATGGCTGGAAGACGGAGAACAGCCCAACGCCAAATCTCAAAACAGTGACACGAATATACCATACATGACCAACAGGTTTTCTGTTGCCCCTGCCTTTCATTCTCTCACGAATCGTTCGGCGACGACATGTGCACAAGACACGGAGGCAGAGAGAAAAGAGCACAGGGCAGCATCAGTGGCGCGCTTTAGATGCTGATGCGCCTATTTGTATTACAGCATATTCAAGAGAAAGGCTTGTGCAAGAACACGGGATATATGATATATGTACGTCGTACATGTGTACAATATTAGTATCACAAGACAGACGACACAATACAACGGAGGCCACCCAGGAGAGTCGACAACGTTTTAGGGAAAGAGCTGGCTTGTGATAGTCGGGGTGCACTCCGGCCACTTTGCATGTGAAACCAAAAATCAAAAGACCAACAGATACATCCCGCCCCTTTGTATGTTTACTGCTGTTTTTAGTTTTGGTTTGCCCGTGACTTGTAAGTCCCTTGCTGCGGCCCGTCAGCCCCCTCCCGACTTTTCATGTTGCGATGGACGTGTGCGCAGGCTGGGCGAAACAGAAAAACTACTGCAGGTAAACAAGAAGTATCGACGTTGGTTGAGAAAGAAAGCAACGACAAGTCGAGAAAAAAGCTGTGTGTCTCACATGCGGCTTGATGCGATGTGCGGCGCATACTCGTATGGAGGACACTTTTTTTTTCTTCTTGGATGCGTGAGTGTGTGTGCAGAGTGTTTAACTTTTAACTAGCCCTAGAGCGAGAGGTTGATCGCCACTTTTCTACTGCAAGTACGGAGTACTTGCATTTTCATTCCCTTGCCTTTGTTTCTCCCGCGTGTGCATCTCAACTACTGCCTGCGGTGATCCTTCCTGTCCGAGCAAAGGGAGAATGTGCGTAGAGGGCAGAGAGGCAAAGACAGTAGATCTGCCTAGCTCAATGTCTCTCCACGATCCGAGCAAAGATACGGTGTGCACGTTGGGACTTTCAACTTTCTCCGCAAGGGAGGATGAATCAAGAGCCTTTCCGTGGGAAAAGACCAACAGGAGAGCTCGAGAACTTGACGAACCTGAGGGATACTGGACTGTAAACAATAAATTGAGATCGGCTAACGATCGATGTGTCGGGGAAGAATGTGTCGGGAAAGAAAAGGCGAGTCAACCGAGACAAGCAGAGGAGAAACTGAGAGAAAAAAAAGCACGACTCGACTAGGCATGCAGCTTCAAACACTGACCCTGCTCTCAGCCTTGTCTAAAACACACGAGCAGCAACGAAAGCTCACGGGATATGCACGAGTCTGTTTATTATTGACAACAAGAGGCGGTCAGTAAAGGGAGAGCGTATTTTAATATAGGTGCATCTTTGGGTGGCGAATTAAACACAACTACGTGTATCCCTTTTGGCATGTTTATCAGATTCACTTTTTTTTTGTTCATGATCTTTACTTGCGCCCTTTCATTGCTGTAATTGCTTTTATGTTTGTCCACACGAACGTAAATATTGGGCTCACATACACGTCAAGGTTGCGTGATGCTTCTCTTGTGTCGTTGGTACCTTTTTTGCCTCCTTGCTGTCTCACTGGCGCCGAATATTGATCTTCCATTTAGAAATCTGACAAAAACTGTCAGAGGCCATCTCGGGCTACATGCCTGGCCTTTTTTAGGCGCATCTGGGAACAGTCGACAACGTAATATCTAAGCAACTGAGGCATCACATCCCCCATAGTCGCCTTTCTTACGAGATGCTCAAACAACAAAGCCACGATGCGCGGCCCCAGGCAGCTGTCGACCCCTTGTGCACAGCACAGTCAGCCCTCCCGCTTTTGGCTTTGCCACATGCCTTATTTTATTCTTCTCTATTTTCGAATTTTTGCGTTGGCCGATCGTGACGCTGCTCTTTTTTGCCGGGTTGTGGATGAGAAGAGACAGTCCTAAATTGGCTATGACGATCCCTAGGGAGACGAGGGATGAAAGAGAAAAAAATAGACAAAAGAGGTACAAAATAGGGCATGAGACACATAAAGCTTTTCAAGAGGCAGAGGTCAATCTGATTTTCACGTTCAATCAATACAAACCCGACAATCCAACATCACGATGGAATATCGGCAAAGTTGTGGCGAGACGGCAAGACAAGAACCCAATAATAAAGGACAACATACGGAGTATGTATAAGAAACAAGAAAATACCAGAAGAGGTCATAAAAGATCCGGCTGAAAATAGGGTGTGCGACATGTCTCTCACCTCCGATCTTTTCTTTGCCTCAGATGATCTGGGGGCGTGCACTTAACGCCCATCTGCTTGGATGTGTTCGTGTTGTCAGGCCGTCATTTTCTAAGAAGAACGAGTATGGAACATCGCTCGCCTACGGTTCTCGTATTCTATTCTAGCCAGATACTTCTTACACTCTCCTATTACTTGTCCTATCTTCTCCCACCTTCCAGTGCAGCCGAATCTTGCGTCGTTTTCTTTCCATTTTCAATCAAAATATTCCGCATCTGCAAGCCGTGATGTCTGCGCTATTACGTCGAAGTGGGAGAAAGAAAAGACAGAACAACATTTCCCTTACACCCCTCTATTCCCGTCGTTCATTGGCCATACGAGGCCCTTTTGTGCTTTGAGTGCCTCTTTTTCTTAGAATCTTCAATATCCCCTCCATCTTCTCTCCTTCACCCCTCCACACACACCTCCCCCTCGTGGGGGGGGGGGGGGGGGGGGGGGGGGGGGGGGGGGGGGGGCGGGGGGGGGGGGGGGGGGGGGGGGGGGGGGCGGGGGGGGGGGGGGGGGGGGGGGGGGGGGGGGGC
>JADHKQ010000068.1:0-75750 GCA_019925375.1 Sporothrix euskadiensis
TTTTCTTTTTTCTTTTTTCTTTTTTCTTTTTTCTTTTTTCTTTTTTCTTTTTTCTTTTTTCTTTTTTCTTTTTTCTTTTTTCTTTTTTCTTTTTTCTTTTTTCTTTCTTTCTTTCTTTCTTTTTTCTTTCTTTCATTTTTTCATTCTTTTTCATTCTTCTTTTCGCTTTTCTACATACTATCCTCGCACCAGAAAAAGGGCTGGCCCAGCTTAAACTTTCTCCTCTATTTTTGCGTCTAATTTTGTTCTCGCTTTCCCCATCTGTGGTTCTCTCTTACACCCCCCATGCCCCTTGCCCCATACCTTGGCCATACCCCTCGAATCTCGTGGCCTTTCTGCATTTCTCCCTGTCCACCATCCCACACACCACAGCCTGCCATTTTCGCCCCCGCTCTACTACCATTTCTCTGCCCTTGCCTTGAGTCTCACTCACACAAGCTGTGCTCTCTTGTCCGGGGCTGGGCTGGCTGTCGGAAAGAAGGTTAAAATGTGCCGAAGAGGAGTTGAGACAGGGACGAGAAAGACGACCATCAATCAAGCCACGAGATTGCAAGGTGGTCGATGCTGGTCGATGTGGCTCAAAATATGGTTGCGTGCATGACTACGAAACAACCAACGGACGCAAGGACGCAAAGACGCAAGGACATGACACATGGCTGTTCATTTCGTATTTATGTACATATACGCTCTATTCAGTCTCTCCTGACTCTTCCTCTCGCACATCGGCAAACGCCACAAGCATTGGCACGGCTGGCCCTTCCTCGCATCCGTCGGTTGGTCGGACAAAAGGGAGTGTGCAAGGGAGTGTGTTATGTAAGATGTCTTTTGTTTGTGATGTTGATTTTATTTCTATTTTATTTCTATTTACTTTTGTTTCTCAGAGACTTCACACCCCCACTCAGACCACAGGCTTTCCCACTCAAGACGAGGAAAATGGATGACTGCCTTCCAACAGGCACGCCCTTTTGATTATCGTCTGTTATATTTAGACTATTTTGCCGCCCTTCTGTACTCTGTATGTTGTGTTTGTGGTGCCTTGTTTACATGAACATCGCCTCGGTCGCCTCGCTCGAGGTTCCTGCGTCGTTGACCATCCACGGCATGTGGTTGTGGTTGTGGTTGTGGATGTGGATGTGAACGTGAACGAGTTGAAACTAAAACTTTCGGGACGTAGGGTCCATTAACGCGTTTGTTCAAAATCTACAATTTACAGTCTCCATGATCCACTGAATATCCTTTTTTCTTTCTGAGTTTACCCATTCCCACGTCCCTGGTGGCAGGACGCGGCCGAGCCAAAGAAAGCAGTGGCTGCGGCGATACTGTTCTGAGGCCGTGCTTTCCTTTCTCCAAATATCGTCTGTAACCCATAGCCATGGGGCATAAACTAATACGGAGTATCATGTATATGTATATGTATATCCTATCGACTGTTGGGAATGTTGGTTCGTGGGAGAGGATGAGCAGGCAATTAAAACAATCAAAACAATCAAAACAATAAAGTGAAAGCATACACCGCCCTCGGTACTCTCACAGTCACCAACAGATCTCAACAGGCGCCTCACTTCCTCACTTCCTCACTCTCACTCTCACAGTCTTCTTTCTCTCTCCTCTGTCGGCTTTCACTCAGTCACCTGCCTCCCCACTTCGGCTTCTTCCTCGGCGCGTCTAAGCAAATAGTCCGGGAAGACGGCACGACCAACCACAAAGGCCTGGTCAACTGCTGTCCCCAACGGCCCTCAGCAACTCCAATGGACCAATAGCCTAAGCTCTTGCAGGCCTCCCTAGCGACCCTCTGATGCTCCCTGGCTCCCAATCTAGCTGTGATTGGCATGGTCCGGGTGCCTGGACGATGCCTGAAAGGTCAAAGGAAGACAAGAACGTGGTGGTTCCACCCCAGGATTTTGTTCCTCCATCGTTCCCCTGTCCACACCAGCCAATCACATGGCAATCTGCGCATTGCCGGTTCCTCGTCCCGTCCAAGAGCGACTGCCTTTCCCTTTTGGGAGGGGTTGCCTTCTCATATTTTCGTTTTCTTTTCTTTCTTTTTTCACTACAGAGTATTACGACGTACTTTCTTTTCTTCTAGACTCGGCTCTCACTGCTGGTCTCGGCCTGTCAAAATCTGCATCCCCCGTATTTGCCATCTGAAGTGGGAACTCAGAGTTCAACACGGAACGTGGCCTGCTCGTACGAGAGGAAGAGTCTGTCAGTGGTCACTCTCTCGGAGAAGACAAAGAAGACAATATGCTCCGCTGTCGCCCACTGTAATTCGCTGTCCATTGTCGTGAGAGTGCTCTTTCCTCGACCTTGGTTTCTGGTGACTGCCCCATCGCCGCTTCCCTTTCCGTCGCTTCCTGCACTCTCCACATTTGGCACAACACCTTATTTTCCCCGGTCGCGCTTGCCTTTCGCTTGGCTTGCTGCCCTCGTGCCTTCCCTACAGAGTACTTCTCACGCTCACCCGGTTCTTTCATCAGTCGTTCTTTCCCTGTTCCTGCCCGTGTTCTCGCAATCTCTCTATCTCTGCCCATCGCTTCGTTCTGCCTCACTTTCTTATCTTTCTTTTCGTCTGCTGTTCGTACCCAGAATTTTAGCTTTTCTCCTGCATCCGTCTCCCCTCGGGGTCCCCACACATTGGAGGTCCAGAACGAAACTCTAAACTTAAGCCCGTAGAAGCGCTAATCCCGTAGCCATCGCAGCTACAGCCGACGAGATACTGGAGATACTAGTAGCATGCGAGTTGTGAGCCTGTTTGGAAAGAGCGAACAACGCTCTTTCCCATTGTAAGCACATTGTAGAGATCGCCATTCCCATCGCACCTTCTCGCATTGCTCACTTATTTTCCTCAATGAAGCCCCTTTTTTGTCCAAGCTCTTCTTCTGTCGAGCCACCGGAACCGTCTTGTTGACACTCCGTTCCACGACAAATTGACAACAACCGCGATGACAAGAAGGATGCAGATTGTGCATAAAGTCGACCCAAAAGCCGAACTAACCCATCGTGGCCATCAAGCCCATCGCAGCCGCCGCATCGAAGCCTACACGGATCTGGCCCAGGACAAGGAGTCAAGTCTCGGCTGGGCAGACGGTAAAAGGCGAATCTTCAAAGCTCCAAAGTCGCATCGGCCGTCCAAGCACGTTCGGCCTTGGATCCCGTCCACCGGGCCAGGCTGTCGTTGCTCGTCTTCCCCATCAGTGAGTTACTCAGTTCTTCACAGTCCCTTCACCCTCATCGCCTTCATGGCACGCCACCCGACCTGGCCAGAAGCCAAGTCCATGTCCATGTCCACAAAGCCATCCCGGTTCATAGCTTTGCCCGTGATTCTCTTTTACCCATTGTCGTCTTTTCGTTTTTATGGTCGTTTTCCTGTGTCGTCTTTTCGTCGGCTTGGGTCCTCTTCTTAGGGTCGTCTTTTCTTCCTTTTTGATCTATCTAAAAAGCTAATCCTTCTTCATACAGATCCTCCTTTCTTTTCGTCCTCTGTTCCTATTTTTCCTCCTTTCTTACCCGTCTTTCTCCAAGTTTTCTTGGGTCTCACCGTCTCACCCACCGCCAGTGCAACACACACCCCCAAGTCGACAACCACCCCCAGACCACACGCTCCGTTTCCCCCGAGCTAGGCCCAATTGTGACCTAGGTCCGGCTTCCACTGAGCAAAGATCCCGCCAGCGGTGACCTGTTCGACGGCTTTGTCGACCAGCGTACGGAGTAGTGACCAGCGTAGCGACCAGAACTGCATTTTCTCTCTGCTATTTACCCATGGGCAAAGGAGATGGAGCTCCACGGGGACTGAGTGTGGAGGCGCGTGTGGAGGAATCATGGCAGAGGAAAAGCCTGTGAAAGATGGGCTGCGTCTGTGTGTGGTGTGCGCAGCGTGGCCCTCCTTCCCCTCGCCTTCTGGGTGCTCTCCCTCTCCTTCTCGTGCGTGTCTTGGCCTGTGGAAAGTTGCAGCCGTCATCCCGCAAGCCTACCCCAACTTTTGTCTCCTTTCTTTTATTTGAATTTTTTTTTATTCTTTCTATTCTTCCTATCCTTTTTATTATCTTATTTTCTTCTTTATTTTCTGCCCGTCTCTCGCGTCTTTTCTCTGCCCTGTGCAGACCACCAACTCGTCCACGCTTTTCTTTCCCGCGCCTCTGCCTCACTCAACCCACCCACCTTTCCCCTCTCGCAAATCACACCTCCCCCCCCCCCTGCCCTTGTCTTGAGGGCAACAATTTGGGGTTCCCTTCTTTTAAAGATTGTGGAGATAGATGGTGCTCTGCCCTGCAGACCTTGCACCTTGCGCTTGCAGACGGATAGAGCAAGCAAACCACTTTACTCTTGATCCCAGCTTCGAACCACATCTATATTAAACATCCGGCTCGTCCACTTCATTTTTTGTTCTTCTTTCCTCTCCCCTCCTCTCTTCTCTCTTCATCCGCCCCAGCACTTGCTTTTGCAGTCTTGCCATTTGCGACTTTTGTTGGCTCTTTGGCCCTTGATACCCGGCTCACCCTTTTTCTATTCTTCTTTATACCCCTTTATACCCCTTTATACCCTTTTATCCTTTGTTTACTTTATACTTTATATTATACGTATCACCTCGCTCTTTTCTTTCCTTCCTTTGATACCCCAACTCACAACATCCCACGCAAAACGCAAAATCGCCAACATGGGCAAGACGACCTTTGAGCTCGCCGGCCGCGAGTGGCCCAAGGTTAGTTGGTGGAGCCGCAGCAACATGCGCATGCTCTACTTCACCCTGTGGGCTGCCATGCTTACTTCGGCCACCAACGGCTACGATGGTTCGCTGATGAACGGTCTGGAGTCCATCCAGGCCTGGATTGAAGGTACGGTTCTCATTTTTCATTTCTCACAGCAGACAGTCAAATCGAGACCTCTGCGTGCAGAATATAGTCACTAACCCGCGGCAGATTTCCACAACCCCAACAGCGCCACCCTCGGTCTGATTACTGCTTCCATGTCCATCGGCTCCATGCTCGCTATTCCTTTCGTGCCCTACGTCGCTGATCTGCTCGGCCGCCGCAACGGTGTCGTTATTGGCTGCTCCATCATGATTGTCGGTGTCGCCTTGATCTGTATCGGTTTCCACGTTGCTCTCTTCATTGTCGGCCGCCTGATTCTCGGCTTCGGCATTGCCATCGCCCACGGCTCGGCGCCCCTCCTGATCACCGAGGTCGTCCACCCCCAGCACCGTGCCATCTACTCCACCATCTACAACACCCTGTGGTACCTGGGCTCGCTCATCGGCTCTTGGGTCTCCTTCGGCACCAACAACATGACCAACCAGTGGGCCTGGCGTGTGCCCTGCCTGCTGCAGGCCATTCCCTCGCTTGTTCAGATTGTCATGATCTGGACCGTCCCCGAGTCGCCCCGCTGGCTCATCTCCCGCGGCAAGCCCAACGAGGCCAAGGCCATCCTCGCCAAGTACCACGCTGAGGGCGACTTGGAGGACGAGCTGGTCAACGTCGAGTTCAACGAGATCTCCCAGACCATTGCCCTCGAGCAGGAGTACGAGCGCAACGCCTGGTCCGAGCTGTGGTCCACCCCCGGCAACCGCCACCGCCTCATCATTCTCGTCTCCATCGGCTTCTTCTCCCAGTGGTCTGGCAACGGTATCGTGTCCTACTACCTTCCCCAGGTGCTCAAGCTCATCGGCGTTACCGACCACACCACCCAGCTTGAGATCAACGGTTACCTGTCGATTGTCCAGCTTGTTTCGGCCGTCGCCATCTGCTTCTTCGTCGACAAGGTCGGCCGTCGCCCGCTCTTCCTCATTTCCTGTGTGGGTATGCTTGTGTCCTTTATCTCGACCACCATCGGCCTCGCCCGCTACGACGCCAACCCCAACAACGCTGCCGCCAACGCCGTCATTGTCTTCATCTTCGTCTACTACATCTTTTACAACCTGGGTTTCTGCGGTCTGCTTGTCTCGTACTCCGCCGAGATTCTGCCCTACCGCATCCGCGCCAAGGGTCTCACTGTCATGTTCTTCTGTGTCGATCTGTCGCTCTGGTTCAATCAGTACGTCAACCCCGTCGCGCTCACGAACATCAAGTGGAAGTACTACCTGGTGTACGTTGTCTGGCTGGCCGTCGAGTTTGTCGTCGTCTACTTCTTCTACATTGAGACCAAGAACACGCCCCTCGAGGAGATTGTCAAGCACTTTGACGGCGACTCCGCTGTCTACGGCGGCGACAATGCCACCAACAAGGCCCGCCACCTGGCTGGCGAGGACGACGTCCCTGTCGAGACCGTTGCCACCCCCAACGAGAAGACAGCCACTGAGCAGGTCAACTAAGTGTCTGTGTGTCTGTATGACTGCGCCCGAGTCTTTTGACTGAAGGCTTGTTGTGTATAGTCTGCAGCCTTGTTGAAGACGAGCTCTCGGGCTTCTCTTGTCTGTTGCATCTGGAACTAAACAGTACTTTCTTTTCTTCATTTACGAGCTTGTTCTCTTTGTTTTGTTTTTTAAAAAACCACTACCGACTTTCATCTCCAAACCCCATCTCTACACCTATTCCCCCCCAAAAATAATAAAAAAAACATAGCGAGGTGAAGTTGATTGTAACTCCATCTTGCTTCTGCTTTCCACAAACATCTCTTTTGATAACGCACCATTAGCATGATTATTACTTTTTAATTACTCTACAAATGAATACGGTTATACCCCTACAATACGTCGTACTTGCCCATATGATATGAAATGTGAAATGAAATCCAGGTTCGCGGTGACTGTAAACATGTAAAACGGGAATATAGATGAGGGGGAACGGAGTAAATGCGATCATGGGGAGAGACTGAGAGTGGGTAAGAAAAAGAAGAAGAGAAAAAATAGAGGAAAAAAAAAAAAAAAAAAAAAAAAAGGAAAATACGCATTTAACCGGATGGAACCCTCCTTCTCCTCACATTTGAGTCAGCCACCCAAGACAGTGGTAGACAGGGCCACCGGATAAATGCAGTTGGCCTCCGTCGCTGGCAGGGTAGTGTGGAGAGGGGGTAGAGAAGAAGACAGTGAGAAGACAACAAAGACGACTACACATACAAAACAGGAAGGCTACACGAAAGCGAGGGCTCTTCAAACTAACAAAGACTTTGAGACTGAACAGCCCTGTCGGCAGATGTCTGCTCTCACGAGCTGCAAGGAGTCCGCCGTGTACGGAGTACGGAGTACGTCGTAGAGAACTAACAACAGTACACGCCCTTTGACGTGACCACCGTGGGTATTTCAGAATCACACACTTCTTTTTTGTTTTTATCAGTCTCTTTTCATACTTTTACTTTACCATGCATCCACTGTCATTATGTCGACTCCAGTTCTCACCAACGAGGCTTGCCCGTGGAGTGTGCGGAGTACGGAGTATGAATAACTAAGGCGTACAGCCCATTTACAGATAACTAAGCAACATCAGCCGAATGCAATATCGAACTTGTAGCATGTCTGAATAAATATGTGATAAATATGTGAGCTCTAGAATGATAGCCACTTGTCTTTGCTTATATTGTCTTGTACGTTGCTGATGTTGCGAGAGTTGGTGCCGACATATTCACTCAACAAAGTGCACATTCCATCTATAGTTGGGAACATTGAAACAAGAAAAAAGCACAATCCAAGAAACGAATAATAAATAAAAAACTGAGTGTCGTCAAACACGAGCTCGAAGAGTGCGCCGCTTATAGAGCTGCTTAGTCAGCACTCGGTCTGGCTTGTGACTGCCACCAAAATAGACGTACGCGGGTCATGCCGGCGGGACAGGCTCTTATCGGATAGGGCAACTTTTTTATCGATTTTTTTTCGGTCCCCTCCATTTGACGTCGTTTGGTCGATTGCGTGAGCGATTGAAGCGCAACAGCACCGCACGACACGACACAACGCCACACGTGAGCGGCTGTCCGACGAAATCTAATCTAACATCGACGACATCCGTACTCGACGAACCCCAATTGAACGCGACATTGGCCCAACCGTCACCATGGCAGACCCGAAAGCGGTAAGTCCTCGATCTTCACAATCGAAGCCACCCCTCTCTACTCTTTGCTGACAAGACTGGGCAGGCCCCCAAGCCGAACCCGGCCCTGCGCATGCTCGGCCTGCCGAATCTGCCGCGCAAGCTGCCGTCGCGCAACTGGATGATCTTTTGGAGCATCAGCTCGTCGCTGGCGGCGGCCATCATCTACGACAAGCGGGAGAAGAAGCGGGCGACGGCGCGGTGGGCCAAGGCCGTGGAGCCGCTGTCGCGCGAGCTGCTGTCGGACACGAGCGCCATGCCGCGGCGTGTCACCGTCTACTTGGAAGCGCCACCGGGCGACGGGCTGCGGGCGGCCCAGGAGCATTTCAAGGAGTACATCAAGCCGGTGCTGGCGAGCAGTGGGCTGGACTGGGAGTTTGTGGTGGGCCGGCGGCAGGGCGATGTGCGGGCGGTGGTGGCGGAGCGGGTGCGGCGGACACGGCGGTCGGAGCACACAGATGTCGGAGCAGAGGCGCCGCCGACACAGACCGACGCCCCCACGGACGACGACGTTGTGGCGACGATCCGGCAGCGCAACGGCATTCCCGAGTACAGCGGTGTCAAGGGCGACATTGTGGTGGGACGGCATACGTGGAAGGAGTATGTGCGGGGCCTGCACGAGGGCTGGCTGGGGCCGTTGACGGCGCCCGCTGTGCCGGCGGCTGAGAAGAAGGAAGCAAACACAGATCTGGCATTACCGACACCAGCAGAGGGGGCGTCAACAACACCCGCACCAGAAGCAAAGAAGGACGAAAAGGACGAAAAGAAGGAAGAAAAGAAGGACGACACCCCCCGACGCCCGCCGCAGCCTGTCCCCTACAACTCCGTCGACGACTACCCCAGCAGCCCACTGCCCCGCCTCATCCCCGCCGAGCTGGGACCCTCAAGTCCCATCTCTTTCCCCCATCTCCTCGGCTTCCTCAACACGCCCATCCGCATCTACCGCTTCCTCAACCGCCGCCGCACCGCCGACGAGATTGGCCGTGACGTCGCCGCCGTCTGCTTTGCCACGGCCACGCGCGAGTACCGCGAGGACGACGTGGACGGCTGCGAACAGCAGACGGTGCTGGCGCACGAGGAAAAGGACTGGGTCAAGTCCGTGTGGAAGGACAGCAAGGAAGACTTGGAGGCCGACCCGGCCCTGGCCACCAAGGAGCGCGTCTGGCGCAGTGCTGTGGTCGTGGACCCCCGCATTGGCCAGCGCATGCGCCGGTTTGAGCTGGCGGCGTCCGACGAGGCGGCGGCGCGGGCCATCAAGGTGCCCGAGGCCGAGATCGAAGGCTGGACCAAGGGCAAGTTGCGGCAGCTGGGCCGGTGGGCGGCCAGCAAGTGGCGCGGCGACGGCAAGTTTAAGCCGAACGTCGGCAACCTGGATGGCGAGTGAGCCGACATCTACACTTGACATCTCTCACATCTCTGTACTTTAGCTCTCCCTTTCACTTGCCGTCTCTCACATCTCCTACTTTGCATTATTGGGCATTCTGTTTCGGTTCTGTTCTTCTCTTTGGTTCATAGGCGGGCGGTTGGGAAAAGAAATCAAAAAGAGTATATACTTTGTCTCCGGTCGTCCATACGGATAATGGATAGGGAAAGACATAAAAAGACACATTTCAAAAAAGATGTACGACGTATATGAAGATGAATATATTCACTATGCTGGCTATGAAGGAACATGGTATCGAACGAAGGCAGAAAGAAAACAGAAAATATCGCATCGTACGCAGACACAACAGGCACCCTCATCAGTCGCTGTCTTCGCCTTCGTCGTCGTCATCCGATCCGTAGGACACCAAGCCCAGTGCTGGTTTGGCTTTTGATGCAGCGACTGGCGCGGCTGTCCGTGCTGGCCTTGCTGCTTGTGTTGGTTCGTCCTTCTCCTTCTCCTTCCCCTCGGCTGCTGCTGAACTTGTCTTCCGCTTCAGATTCGCAAAGGCACCAGCCCTGTCCTGCTTGTCGCCCCGTCGCTTGCGTTTCCGGCCGACTGCCCACGCACTGTCGTCCACCATCTTCTCAACAGCAGGGCCGTCGCTGTCATCGTCCTCCTTTCCCCTGTCGGCACCTCCTCGGCCAGTCTGCGCCGCCCGAAACGCATCCAAGCCCGCCGCCGTCTCCGCCGCCACCCGCGCCGCCTCCCGCCGCGCATCTGCCTCGACCCCTTCCAAAAACTCAATCTCGTCCTCGTCCAGCGCCCGGAACTGGTTCTTGAGTTTGTGCGCCTCTTCAAAGGCGGCCTGCTTGGCTGCCTTGTTGGCCTGCAGGACATCGAACAGGCTCTTTTCTTGGACCCCCGACCCCAATGCCTTGCGCGCCTCGGCTCGCCGCTGCCGCTCGGCCTCGAGTTCTTTTTCGACGGCGGCCCATTCTGCCTGGCGGGCGGTCGTAGGAGGGGCGGTCGTCGCTGTTGCTGATGCCGACTTCATCGCCGCCTCCCCCTTCACCTTTGCTGGATCGACGGCATCGCCGGTGGCGGCGTCAATGGTGCCGCCCGACACGAAGCGGGAGGACATGACTGGCGACTGGCGACTGGACGGCTCGACAAAACAGCACAAATTGGCTATGAGAATGCAGTCGGAGACAAAGAGGCTGACAAGACTGGGATATCGAAATGGTAGCCTTCTGCTGTGACTGCTGTGACTGCTGTGAGTGGTGGAGTGGTGCTTTGCGGGAGGCAGGTACGGAGCAGCGAATTGTGGATACTCTGATGGACGTCGTTACCTAATCGCATTTGATTGGCTCTTCTGCAGACTCCACTCTAGCCTCTTGCCTCTTGGGACGAGCCACAGTCAGAAGCATCCACAAGGAAAGACGGGTCACTTTTCCACTTTTTCTGCATACGTCGTACGGAGTACAGATTTTTTTCTTTCAGCCACCACGAACTTGACTTGAAAGCCGAAAATACAAAATACAAAAAACCAGGCTACGAGAAAAAAAAATCTTGAAAATAGAACCATAGAACCGGCAGAAAATCATGTAGACCAAAAAGCAAAAAGAAAGAATTGCTACATCAGGGCTCTAGTCACAAGGAAAGATCTTTTGAGTCTCACATTAACATCTTTAATACTCCGTACCCGTGTACAAATTACACAACCCAAGACAATAACTACACTCAGTAACAAAGTCTACATCTACATGATACTGCATCTGGTCCTGACACATCACGGCTCAACATCAAATACGGGCTAATGGGAAAGTATGAGGGAGCAATACTCGTAGGTTGTTTTGGTATTTTTGGTATTTTTAGGAGAGGAAAAACGATTTGCATCGACCGCCTTCAAAAGAAGACTAAAATAAAAACCCACCAGGGAAGGAAGAATTATAGTATGTACGAAGTAGTGATTTGTGTGTACGACGTACCTCAGTCAATTCCTCGGGCAAAACAGAATATCATAAAAAATAAAAATAAAAATAAAGTCATAGGGCAGAATAGGCATTGTGTTGCAAATGCAATGGCAGAGAAATGAGAAATCCGAAAAAAAGAGGCAAAACAAGACCAGACGTTGCAGTAGTGTGGGCGGTGAAGATATAAAACAAAGAAAATGCAGCACCAGAAAACCAGAAAAACAGAAAAACAAAAACCAGCCAGTGTGTGCAAGAGACATAGGAAATAAGCGAATGGACCAGTAAAGTGGATGAATTGAAAGTAAAAAATGGATTTGTGTGAATCAATAATAGGTACTACGTATAGAGTATAAAAAAGGCAGGTGAACCAGGCAGTAAAATAGTAGCTGGGCGCCGCATGTGACGGTATCTAAAAAGGTATAAACGAGAGGATGGATATAATAAAAAGAGAAGAAAAAGAAATGGAAGAAATAAAATAATGGGGTTTCAATAAAAAATAAAAGAGGCGCTCGGCGTGCTGGCCACCCAAAACCAAGAGAGATCAAAAGCCGACTCCCTCCTCAGTCTCAGGGCTCAACTATGTAGTGCTCGGCGGAAGAAGAAAAGAATGAAAAATAAACAAAAGAATAATGATGAAAAT
Organism: Sporothrix euskadiensis; assembly: GCA_019925375.1. Lineage (NCBI taxonomy): Eukaryota > Fungi > Ascomycota > Sordariomycetes > Ophiostomatales > Ophiostomataceae > Sporothrix > Sporothrix euskadiensis. The sequence continues at coordinate 11,992 of JADHKQ010000068.1, forward strand.
GATAAAGATGAAAATGAAAAATAGGTTATCATGAAAAACAAAACCGGAAACCCAAGAGCAAATCTCAACGACACCGCAAACGTGATGCAATGGAATAGTCAGAAGAATGTGAAAGAAAAACAATAGAAACCCAGTAGCCTTTTCCCACCTCCCTTCAATAAAAAGCGCAATGTAGAAAACATATAGGGACACAGAAAAATAATCGAATGACAAGACCCAAGCAAATATGAAAGGTAAAAGACGAACAGACGAGCAAACGAACAAAAAGCGCCGCAAGAAACTTTTGGGGTGCAAGGAAGAGACATGGGACAGTGACGCTGTGACGTTGGTTGCGTGCATCCGACTTGGCGTGATTCATGTGGAACGATGGGGGCCAGATGGAGTCGATGGTGGTGTAAGCTCTAGGCGGCCCCGGTTTCGTGGCGGGTGTTAGCCAATCCAATGGAGGGGTGCACAATCTAAAAAAATGTGGTTCCTGTATTTTTTTTGTGCCGACCGTCCACTGCATCGTATCGTGAAATCCATGTGCCCTTATCGTATATGCAATTCCCAAGACATCGTGCCCGTTATGCTCTTCTGCGAGAAAGAAAAATAAAAGGGTGCCAACTCGGAACGAGGGCAGCAGAGAATTCGTATTGTTGGGGAAAGGCTCTGTCAAAACGTTTCCTTTTTTTGTTCTTTGGTTATGGTGTAAATAAATTCGTAACGTGTTTGTTTTATCGTAAAATTTTTAGATTGGCGGCCGAGTTCGGATAAGAGAAAACTTGGAGTAAAAAGAAAGAAGAAAGGTGAATGTTGAATGGTGAAAAAAATCAACCGAGGCAAAAATAAAAATATCAAGACCGTTTTAATGTGATGCCAAGAAAAGTCCGAATGGATCCAAACCGGGGGGATATTAGGGCGCAAAATCAGAATCCGCAATAAAAAACGCCTGTAGATGATGTGTAAGGGTGTCGAAAAAGCAGTATAGAAACGTCATTAATTCGAAATGAAAACAAGAAAAGCCGTAAGAAAATGAAACCGCTGTCGACGGGAAGACAATGTCCAAGGAAGTTCGTCTCTTGTTGGTAAGAGAGGGTACCAAGGAAAAGTTGTTGTCGAAAGGCTCGTAAGGTGGTGAATAATAAAAATGTTGGTTGGCGGCCAGAACGAGAAAATCAAAAAGAAAAAAGAGGTCGAAAAAGAAAAAGAAAAATGGAAATGCATGTCCCAAGACATCAGATCGTGTGCTTTTATCAGTGTGTCGTTACACCACTGTTCGTCGAAAAAAAGTCAAACATAAAGACGTAAAAACACCGCTGCCTTAGCCCATGACAGGCTGGCCGTACGGGTGAGCGACGCCAAAATAGGACGCCTGCTTGCCCATGTGGCCGTGGGGCATGCAGTTCATGCCGTTGACTGCGCTGTCGACGCTGTTCTCCCAGATGTTGTGGCCGTAGAAGTTGTATGTGGGCAGCTTGGCCGGGAAGTTGCGGGAGTGATATGGCGTCGGGTTGGCAGTGATGGGGTACTGCTGCCGCGATTGGTGTTGGCGGCCAGAGGCACCGTACGCACCGTTAGCGACGGCGCGGCTGGCAGCCTGCTGTGCCTGCTGGTTGAACCAGTCGTCGTACTGTGTGTTCATAGCGGCAGCCGAGTTCATGTAGTCAGGAGTGCCGTAGCCCGAGTCAGGCGGCGTAAGGGGAGCGGCGGACCAAGGATCGGCCTGGGCCTGGTAGGGCCAACATGACTGCTGGTCGTGAGCAGCGCGGTAGTTTTGCTGCATAACCTGCTCGTTGCGCTTAACTCTTGTCAGGCGCTCGTACTCGGCAATCTGCTCCTGGTGCCAGGTGTTGTAGGCAGCCGTGCTGTTGTTGCCGTGACGGGCGACGTTGTTGGCGTAGTCCGTGTCGATGGGCAGGGTCATGGAAGCCAGTCTCTGCATGCGCTTCTTGCCGGCCTCCCAATCGCGCCAGCTGTTGATCCAGGCAGTGTAGTCCTCGCTGCGGTCGAGGTTGACGTACAGGCACCAGCTAATAGCCTCCATCCACTCGCGCTCAAGCTTGTTGAGCTCACGGACGGGAATGCCGCTGACATCGGCCCACGAGCGGTTCTGGAAGGTGTTGTCGTCGAGGAACTTGCTGCCAAGCAGCAGTGCCACGGTCAACAGGCGCCAGACGTGACCCTCGGACAGGGTGAGCTTGCCGGAGCTCATCATGTTCATCATGTTGATGCGCTTGGCAAAGTAGTTCATGCCCAACAGGATTGTCGTGCGCGGCAGACGGGTTGAGGACAGGATCTGCGAGATGAACTTGCGGAAGGAGTCAGGGGCTCTTGGCGTGCCCATGGCCAGACGGGTAGACATCTCGGCGACATATTCGGCCATCAGCTCGACCTCGTAGTCGAGCACGGCACAAACGCCTCCAGGCATCTTTGCGGTTGGTGCGAGGGTGAAGAGAAAGATTTCGCTGGGCCTAAACGAGGACCAGACGAAATCAATCGGAAGTAGTGAGGAGGCGAACGAGGAAAAGAAAGAAACAAGGCAAATCGAGTCTGCTTCAGGCACTCAGGAAAAGGAGGGTGGAGATCAAGTGGAAGTTTTGTGGACAAAACACCACTCAGTCGCCAACACAAAGTTGGGAAAAGGTCCAGAGGCGGGAGAGAAGACACGAAAGGGTCGATCGAAACGATCGGAAGAGGGGGGTTTGTAACTGCTTTAGTTGGAGAAGCAAGCCATAGGAATCAGGTTCGATAATGCAACTGTTGGGATAGGTGGCACTAAAGGACCGTGAGGGTCGGATGTCTCTCTAGAGGGGCGAGCGAGATCGAGTATCTAGAGGTTGCGTGGGGGAGAGATCGATGGTCGAAAGTGTCGAGCGTCGATTCGAAAGGCGCAGAAATGATTAAAGGCTGAGAGCGAATCAATGTTAGAACCGTCTCACTCCCTTCCGATGAAATGCTTCAGGTCCAAAGACTAAACCGTCTTCTAATATTCAGTCTGCTATACGTTCTGATGTCAAGGTGATGGACCTCGAGTGGCAGAAAGCGAAGCAGCCTCGAAAAGAACGGGACTCGTCTTGTGGTTGGGCCACGAAAGCAATGGGATGCAAGCAGACAGCGTAAACTGACCTATAAACAAGGCCGAGCGGGCTGTCGCTGGGGGAGTAGAAAGGCTGATTCGTTGAGAAATGAAGAAGAAAAAGACGTGTCGTATAAAGGGTCGTAGGTTGTTGCAGGATCGAAGAAATGTAGTTGAAAGTGTATATGTAGGATGAACGTCGGGATGCAAAAAACGAATGCAGAAAACAGAAACTTTTATAAGAGGCAAAGAAGAGGCAAAGAAGAGGCAAAGAGGACGTCGTTTTAGGTTCGCGAATTCGTTGGCAAACAATAAATAGAGTTCCAAAGGCTGTTGCTTGCTGCGAACTTATTCCAGAATCGTGTTTGTAGTTCCGATGTTCAGTTCAGGGCGAACGAAGGTGCAACCGAAGATGAGACGAGAACGAAGAAGAACAGAGTCGAAGTCGAACGTAGAGGATCCAAAAAGGTCGAGATGGAGAAAAACAACAACACAAAAGTGAATTTGGTCGTCGTGATGTCTGTTTTTTGGTGGTCTCGATGTGTCGGGAAAAGGAGTCGAAGAATGGAGACGCGAGGAGGATAGTCGAGGAGCGGATTGAAAACAAAACAGACGTAATCCTGCGATCGCGAGAAGAGAGGCGAGAAGGAAAAGAGAAAAAAGGAAGAAAACGAAAAACGAGTTGAGGAAAAGAAAAGAGAAGGAAGAGAGGAGGAGGAGAGGAGGAAGAAAGAAGGTGGAGGGGAGACGTGAGAGAAAGAGGAAAGAGGAAAGAGAGGGAAAACAAAAACTGGAGACGACACAAAAAAAGAATGGGGAGGGAAGGAGTGAAGGACCGACGAGAAAAGAGGGCAAAAAAGACGACGACACCAAAAAAGAGTGAAGAAAAAAACGGAGATGCGGAAAAGAATGGGGGTCGAGGAGGAAAGGGTAGGCACGACTGGGGCAGCGACGACGAGGGAAGGAGCAAGAGGGAAGGGGAGAGAAGAGGACAAGAGGACCACCGAAAAAGACCAATGAAAAGGGTTGGGATGACGGAGTGGAGAGTGAAGAGGCAGGAGACAGCAGGTAATACTCCGTACCAAGGGGGGCGATGGGGGGCAACGGGGCGGAAAGAGCGAACGAGAGAACGAGCAGGCAAGCGCGAAGGGCGAGGCACCAAAAAAAAAAAAAAAAAAGACGAAGACAAAAACACACTAGAAAAACACTTGCAGCAGTGGGCGGTGGTAGTGGAGGGCGAAAACGGAATGGGAGACGGACGACTGGGGAAACGCGCAGCCCCTAAAAAATTGGTGTGTGTGCGTGACGAGAGAAACAGGAAAGAGCGACCAACGAGAACGGGGCGGTGTGCATACTCCGTATTCGGTAGTAACTGGACGGAGTCACTGGAAAGAGATTTACAGGGCGTCTCCCAAGAGAGGCAGTGAGATCGGGCCCAAGGCTTCTGGGCCTGTTCTGGACTGGGCTTGGGAGACTTGGCCCGTTGCCGTTTAGTGTCTCGTCGCTCCGCCGTAATAACAATCAATTTCGAATTTCGTGACGACACAACACCCACACCCCAGTACGATTTGGGTATTTTGATTTTCAGCGGAATGGCAAGATTGGCCCAATCTTGAAAAGTGAAAAGTGAAAAGCGACCATCGTTTTCTTGGTGGGTGCTATGTTTGTTTTCCGGGCTTCTTCAAGCCACTAAACTGGCCGCCAATTTCAGCAATTTCAGAGTTTTTGACATTTGACCGTTTTGAGGAATGGCATCGTAAGAGATCGCGGCTTCGGCGGGCAGGAGCCATTTTTAGTAGTGGCCACGGGTTGGGAAAGCGCGACTGGCCGATGGCAGGTAGATTACGGCGTATTACGGGACACTGTAAGCTAGACTGGACATGTACCTTTCCTCGAGAAAATGTATGAAAGAGTACTTGCTGGCCATTCAGGCACAGCCTTCGACAGTCGCGGGAGAACGGGAGAGCGGCCGTTGACGTAAGGCCATTTGGACACGAGAGTACGGAGTACGTTTGTAATAATGGCTAGAAATATGGGGGCGTTACTGTGTGGAATTGGACTTTTCTTAGGGGCCTTTTTAGTCAGTTAGGCTCTATTTCAGCGACGAATAGATGCACAGCAAATTGTGAGATTTTCTTTGATCAAATGTTCACTCTGTGTCTCTCTAAAAACAACGCGTATTTTGTTGTGTAGCCCATTTTCTCCCAAGCCAAAACGGTCGTGCCGGGCGGAGATGTCCGTTTAGAGCGGTGCATGTATTTAGGAGGCAAAACGGTGGGATCCATTCTCTCTGTATTGAGCCCGTGCATCGTCTCCTTCGATGTGGGTCAGCAGGGGATTCTATGTGTACGTCGTACTGTGTAGAAAAGAAAGAGTGGGCAGGCTCGCAGCGTGCAGCAGAAGGGAAAGCAGGAAGGAAAGCAGGAAGGAACGGCTGGGTGGCGGCTAGGACGGCGGGCGAGGGAAAATGGAAGGCGGCGAGGAAGGACGAGGGAGAGGAGCGAAGGAAAGAACAACCCAAAAACCACTCGTGGTGAGAAAAGGGGGTGTGGAGACAGTCTCGACAGTCTGTGGAAATCTGGAAAGACCCAGTGCCCAGGGCCTGGACGAATAAGGCGCCGTGAACGGGCAGGACAGTCGTTCTTGCCTATTCTTGTTTTTAGAGAGAAAAATGCGCACTGTTCCACAGTACGGAAAGTGCCGAGAGAATGTGAGAGAAACAGAAGCCAAAACAGGTTTGACGTGCGTCCACAATGTCGTAGCTGGACAGTATTCACACGGTCTCCGCCACAGTGTACGGAGTACGTCGTACCACCCCTTGCAACAAGAACAGGCTCGGGAGCAGTGGGGACCTTTTGCAGGCCCTCTCCGTCCTTTCCTTTCCCTTCCCATGAGATTGGTGAAAAAGGGGGTCCTGTGTCAAATTGGTGTGAGCCAGGCAGCCAGGGTCTGTTTTCGAAAACAAGAAGAATTGAACACTGTGAATGAACAGGCAGCTGTTGTTGGGACTGGGATCGGGGATCGCTGGCGGACGGATGGGCTGCCGTGAACCAAATCTGAAATTGGTGACATACATGAAGGCAGAGAGAAACAGACAGACAGAGACACAGACAGACAGAGACACAGACAGACAGAGACACAGACAGACAGAGACACAGACAGACAGAGACACAGACAGACAGAGACACAGACAGACAGAGACACAGACAGAGACATAGACGAGACAGACTTACAGCCTGGCAGACAGCCGGGTGTCGGCTTGCGAACTGGAAACTGGACTGCTCTCAAAAGACTCAAGAGTCTCCGGTGTCGTCCTCCTGCATCGTCAAGGTGCATGGGAACTGGAGAAAGAGAAACTGGGTCCACGAGAGAGTCCACGATAGAGAGAGAGAGAGAGAGAGAGAGAGAGAATCCGTCAGTCCCTCGGCCCTGCATGACTTAGGTCTCAAGACCGTTTCTTGATGTCGTTTCTTCCCTTTCATTGTCTTTCCTCAACAGCCGTTGCTCCTTTTGCGGGCTGTTCTATGGAGTAGTACGACTACAACGTAAAGTGAGGGATTTCCTGGGACCGATGCCCTTGCCTGCATGCTCCTGCTTCTCTTTTCCTCTCTTCCCATGTGGGACTTGGAACTTTGCCAAAGAGGGACTACGAGCACCCAAAATGCTACTCTGTTACACTTGTGGAGAGCGCCGAGAGAGCCAATAAAAGGGAAACAATGAGAGCTGCGTAATAAATGAGGAGAAGCCCCAAGGCGCCAGAAGACGACGCCAGAAGACGACGCCAGAGTTGCCAAAACACGCAACGAGCAGTCTAAACATATTGGACGGAGACGCTGGAGGGGGAAAGGCAGCGAAGAAAAAGACATGGAAGAGAAAGAACAACTCTCTTGAAGAACTACTCCGTAACGCTCGCTGACTTGCGGGCTCGCTGGCTTGACGATGTAATTTGCGAATGACGGCCCCCCTTTTATTTTACTGGGACACTAGCAACGACATACGGAGTAGTCGAAGTTGAAGATCGGTCAACATGACGAGAACAAGGCGACGGCGTCAAGAAGATGGAGGGACGATGGACAGAGACGAGCACCAAGTGGAAGAGGGACAATCATACTCCGTATCGTCAAGCCTTCGTCAAGCCCGAGTCCTGGCAGACGACGTCGTTTGGAGAGGATGGAAAGGGTCTCCTCTCAAACCTCAGGGTCCATATCCACTGGAACGGTCTGAGGCACCAAAAAAGAGGCAGGAATTACGTTCGTACTCGTAGAAGAGGCTGCAGCGGGTCCAGGTTGATCTTGTTCGCCAAGGGTTCTGAGGAGCATCTTCACAAGAAAGGAAACCAACCTCGGCGGGCCCCAAACGTTCCGATTTGCCAGACCGCTTCTTTGCAGGTTGGTGAGAGGTGTACATATATTCAACGGCACACAAAGCATGCTCTTCCTTCTTCGTCTGATGCTCCCGTTGCGGGTGAGGGATGTGCTTTGTGCTGTTCTTTGCGGTGATGCAGGTCCTGCTTTGTCTTACGGAGTACTCTGCCATTCCCCCGTTTCGCTGTGGTTTTGGACGTTCGTTTCAGGTAATTTTGGTTGCCAGAGCGTGCACAAAAAGTAACTGAGTGTACGGAGTAGTACGCGTATATATAGTGTATCAAAAACCCTTTATGTGTGTCCGGCATCTCGGATTTGCCCCTGGAGCACGGAGGGATATGCCACGTTTGGGGTCCAACGACCCACAGGGCCACAGTTACAACGGTCTCCCTTGGTGCCTTTCAAGCCTTTCAAGCCTTCCTATTTTCAATTTCTTTATTTCTCGTTATTCTTCCTCCCTTGTCCATCAGTCTCCGTTCGCAAGAAACCGGTTGAAAGATGCAGCATCTTCCGTTTTCCTTCCTCGGCTGTGTCAAGAGCCAAGACGGAAAGAAAAACAAGGTGTTTGCAGTAATCAGTACGGAGTTCTCGTAGATCCGAATATCCCAAGTGTTTTGTTGGGCGCCAGTACGACGTACGGAATAGCGACAACGCGGCTTGCGGGCTCGTAGTTTTTCCACTACCCAGTACCACCTGTCGGCCGGCCGGCCACCATCGAAATGTCAACATTACACGCGAGATGAGGCACACCCAAAAAGGGTATCTACCCAAAAATATCCAAGACTCCGTTCTGGAGAGTGATACATCAAAATACGACTAACATACGGAGTAGAAGATGAGGATATGCAATCAGTAAAACACAGGGTCCAGCCGCGTAAAGTGTAGAGCCATAAGGAGAGGGGGAGGTCGAGAAGGCAAGAAAAAAGGAAATGAACAAGACGAGGACGCGTCACACGTTGCATAACATTTGATAAAGAGCCAATTCATTCCAAAAAGACAAAAACAGCCGCGTTCCCAAGTTTAAGACGAGAGATGAGAGAGATGCCCAAAATAAAGACCACGTGCAAACGAGGAGCAATAAAACCAACGGGAATGAAACCAACGAGAAGCAAAAAGGAGGCCAATATCAAACTCACAGGCTTATATCAAAATCAAAATCAAAATCAAAATCAAAATCAGAAATCAAAATCAAAAATCAAAATCAAAACAAAGACGACACGTTAAATGAGGTCACGTGTTTTGGTTCGTAGACCTCAAGCATTCGAGATTCGAGATTCAAGACTCACTCGATATCCGATATCCTCTATCCGATATCCTCACATCACACAGTGCATCACAAACCCACGGCGAGTCAAGCATGTAAAGGTCATTTCTGTCGGTTTTGTCTGGCTCGGCAGCACAGCCGAGAGGTGCACAAAATTTTTGCAGTCTCTGTTCTTCATCGTGTACGCCGTGGGCGCACCAGTTTGTGTATCTTACGACGTACTCTTTTACTCCGTACTCTGATAAGTATCCTACGGCTTACAAAACGCCATGCACGGCCAGCACATTTAGCATATTCTCTGCAGTCTTGGTGATGCGACATCGTTGTGTACATCGTTGTGCACTCGTTGTGTGCAAAGTAAGATAAGCTTCAGAGTACGATGTACGATGTACGTCGTACAGAAATCCATCGTAGAGTCACTTTTTCATGACTGATCTTTGACGTTGTTGCTGTGGTCTCCTTTCTTTCTTGGTGCCTGGCTGATTAGGAGATTCATTTGTGTTCATTTTGGCGTGTTTAGAAGACCGTCTCTCGTTGGTCAGAATTCTGTCTTTGCTTGGGGCTGATTGTGATTTCGCCTTCTCTTTGACAGTCAATGTCTTGCCTGTCGTTTCGTCGTCTCTGTGTCTTGCCTGTCTCGCCTGTCTCGCCTGTCTCGCCTGGGTTTGTTATTGTTATTTTTGGCGTGTTCTGGCGTTCAAGTGGACTAGCTCCTCTCCGTTTTTTTGTCTCCGTCTTCGTTTTATTTCGTCCACCGTTTCAATGTTCTCCACTACCAGCAAGAGTCCAGACAATACAGGACAAGCCCCTTTTACACGAGGCAGGAGGCAGGTCCATTTTCACGCCCATTTCACGCCCATTTCACGCCCAGCCTTCTGCCTTCCAGAGTCCCACCCACACCACCTCTTTTTTTGTCTTCTTTCCTATTTTACGAATGGTGCGAGTGCACAGATCACAGAAAACAGAAAACACCCAAAGAAAAGGACGGCGTCGTCCTCTGGGCTCTGTGGGCCCTTTCTGGCCAGACGCCCGGATCACTCGTTGGCGCGGTGTGTGCCACTCTCTCACTCTCTAGAAAGTAATTACTCCGTATTATTTTTTGTCTTTTTTGTGCATTTGGTGTGAGTTTGTATTCAAGATTCAGAGACTAGCCTTTGTCACGGTACGTCGTACTCTTGATGAAGCTGTCGAGGGTCGAGCTTCTTTGACGGCTGTGTAGGAGTCCCTTGATATTGGCCGTCCATGGACGAAACCCTCCGCCTCGTTGGATGCACGCTGCAGCTGCAGCAACGGGGTCCGTCGTTTGAGCAAAGCCCCAGAAACTGTGAGAGACTAGAACCCAGCCTCGAATTCCTTCCAAGTCAAAGAGAGACGCCAGCAAGGATCACTCTTCTGCAGCATCACAGAACATGTTTGAGCGTCAAGCAAGCGTGCACAGGCGTGCAGTCTTCTCCATTCTTTCTCGTCCTTCGTTCTCACTCCGTAGTGCTGCCCACAAAAGCTCCCACAGAAATCAAAAGCCTCACAGCCACCCTTGATCAGCGGATTTTACGTACACACTACGGAGTACACACTACACACTCAAAAAGTATCAAGTTGCCCCGCCTAGCATCGTGAACTCTCCAGCCTCGGTGTCCTCTTTTTGGTGTTGGTGCTGGTTTTGCTGGGCGGCTGGCGTCTGATGCCTTGCAGGAGCGAGAGTTGTCTCCTCTTGCCTCATCTGGTTGCAGCCATGCAAACTGTACTCCGTACAAACGTATGAAAATGGCTCTCCAACATCCCAAAGCCGCGGATACTCTGAAAACAGCAGCTCCAGCCAGGCTTTTGAAGAGGCAGGAGGTTGTTTCCCAAACTGCATACGGAGTACGACGCACATTGGCAGCTTCCCGTTCTGTATCGGTCTGTTCTGTCAAGACGGCGTTGGTCTGTTCACGATGCTTTGCTTGCACTTCGTTGTATGATTCCTACGCAGTATGCGTGGTCTCTTGAACACAGCCCTGTCTGTCAGCGTCAGCCTGCTGCATCACTCATCTCATAGTGAGGGCCATTTTGTTAGGCATGGCCGTGCCCTGGCCTTGATGGCCCTGGCTGGCCCTGTTGGCCTGTTGGCCTGTGCGTTGCAGGCTCAGCTGAAGAAGAAATGCTGAAAGGATCCCGGCCATGCACGAGGCTTACTGCTATCCTCGTGTTGAAGAGAGCCATGATAACAACACCGACAACCGTTTTCATGATATTACAAGCCAGGCGGCAGAACAACAACAGACAGCGTTGCAGCAAGATACGTCAGGCAGACAGGCAGGCATGCGCCTCTTTCGATGAACCTGGGACTGTTGCCATCGTCGGTCATCTATTTCAACATAAATAGACGAGACCAGAAAAGAGCATGTCTGCCATCAAAGAGGATCAGGAGGCAAGGATCGCGGCAGCGATGAGAGCCCCGGATGTATGCACTCCGTAGGAGGCGACGAAACGATGATTTGATGATGGGAGAGCAAAAGAATGCGCCACGATTGGACGGCTGGCAATACAGTCCAGAGTCCAGGGCGTACTCGTATGTCCCCGATTCCAGATGCATCCTTACACATTACATATCGTGCATACGACATATTGATACACAAATCCCATGTCGTCCATGTCCCTTCTCTTCCTCCTCCTTCTTTCGCCACAGGCCTTGACGTCGACGACGATGCATTACCCTGTCGAGCCTGTAGTATTAATACTCCGTAAAATGTGGTGTGGTGGGTGACCAGCAGGAAGCACTCGAAACAAAAAAGGACAGCCGTGTCTACGTGTCTGCCCAGACGAGCCGAGAACGATGTGTCATTCGTCAGGAGCAGCCAGCAGGTTTTTTCTCCCTTTCACACTCCGGACCTTCCAATACGCTGCCTTTCAGCTCCCTGTGACAGGCGAGACATTTCCTCACACACTCGCAGCTCGACCAGGGGCTCGTGACAGCTAAAAAGAGTGACGATGGCCCAGCCTGGTACAGAAAGCCGGTTTGTTCTTTTTGGCTTCCAGCCAATGATTGTCCATACACTCTATAGTTTGTGCCGCAACAAATGCTTGCATGTCTCGCCGTCTCCAGCGCCAGCGATCAGAGGGCGCCCGCTTGCCGAATAAAAAAGAAATAAAAAAGAAATAAAACAGAATAAAAAAAGAAATAAAAATCCAACAATATTTCGGTCCGAGCAAATCGTCAGAAATAACTACGAACAAATGTCCACGAGAAAGAAAGCAAAAAGAATTCGACGCCAGTATCGACGCCAGTATCGACGCCGACTCCAGCTACGTAACAATCGAGTTCTCCGTCGAGGGTTCGCCGCCATGAACCCACTGAAATATTTTGCCTCCTCAAAAATTGAGAAGCCTGGACCAGCACGTCGACGACGTATTCGACGACGTATTACAGTATCACTGTGTAGAAATACGAACAATGTAAGCCCGTTCTTACCACACCTTTGGCGGCTGTCGTCACTCGAATATTCGCCCACGATAGGCTGCAGCCGACTTGAGGGTGGTTCGTCGTAGACATATATTTACTCTTTTGGACGTCAGAGAGTCGACACATTACGACGTACAGATCCAGCCTGTAAGATGTCCCGACAGCCGCCCGCCTTGGGTTGTCTGCGTCTGTAGCCCTCTTTGCAGTCCGTCTCGGTCTTTCGTCGACCGCGGGGCCTGCATCGTCCAGCCCGATTCTGGCGGTGAAGTGATCCGCCCACAACTTTGACTTTGGGTGTATTACTCCGTATTTTAGTTGTCTTGCAAGCTGCACGGCTCCGCAGGGGAGTCAAGTCAACTGACAAATCACAGGCGCGGCAGTGGATGTGCCCGAGAACGAGAAGCCTCACTGTCTCGGCTCTCTAGACTCTCTAGACTCACTTTTCCCCTCCATTCCCAACCTCGAAAATAAACATTAAGCCCCCTCCTTTTTAGGAACCGGTCACTCTCGGCCTTGCCTCGCCATTGCCGCTGAACTCGAACCTCGTGGGAACCCGTGATTTTCCAAGACGGGCTAGACCTTCCGTTGTGCCCGGCTTTCTGCGCTTTCTGCAGTGGTCTCTGTCCCAACAATCTTTTTTAGGTTGTCGACAACACGCTCCAATCTCTCTGTTCGGTGCGAACCCGAAAGGGGAAAAAAAAGAGGCGGCCATCTCATGACTGGAAAAAAAAAGAAAGAACCAAGCGGTGCCGTGCTCGGACAGGCACCAGACTTTACAGGCGGCGTTTATAGAGTGACTACAGTGTACGTCGTACGCTCGTACTCCTTACCAATCGGGCCATTGCCACGCACTCACTTTAAAGGGCATGTCGTTTGATGACTCCGATGTGCACGTTCTGCAGAAAGCAGAGGCAGAAAAGGCGACAGCGACCCGTTCGGCGGGGAACAAGCGAGCAGAAAAGGCAAAGAGGGACTGGACTTGCAGAATGTTAAAGAGCCCCGCACATGCGATGCAGACGCCCGAAGTCGCCCAGAAAGACGGTTCAAAGCATCCCGATCATGTTCCCGATCATGTTGCCCGTAGTCTATCCGTAGGTTTGTAGTTTGTAGTTTGTAGTTTTACTGTTTAGTCTACTGTCAGTATCGGCCAACTTGACCGCTTCTTACCTCCGTACTCTGGCCAGATAATGGCTTTCTTCCGATTTCCCGCTTCCGTCTGTATGAACCCTTTTTCGGGAGCTTTGACAAGTGAGAGCGAAGAAAGAGAGAGAGAGAGAGAGAGAAAAAGAAGAAAAAGAAGAAAAAGAAGAAAAAGAAGAAAAAGAAGAAAAAGAAGCTCGGTCCAGGAGAGTTGCAGTGCAGCTTGTAGTCTGGTACAGCTCCATTGGCCTTTTTCTGTGTCTTGCCCCGCCCTCACCTGCAACCGGCAGAAAAAAGAGTCAAGAAAAAGGGGAGACTAAAACCTGCAGGAGGAAATCAGACAGAAAGAAAGGAGACAGGGGGAGCAGTTGAGAGCTTGCATGCACAGAAAGACTCACAACTGACCCGAAATGGGCAGTGAGAAAAGAGCAAAGAAGGGGTTCTCTCTTCTCTTGTCTCCCCGCGGAACAGAACGGGCTGTGCGGGTTAACTTTTTTGTTGCCTTTACTCCTTTACTTTTTTATTTCCTTGTAGACATCCGTCAGCCTGCAGGAAGAAGAGTAGCCGCAGAACCACAAAAGAGGGGCAATACAGAGTGGGAGGAAGTGGCAGGAAGTGATAGGGGAGGATGAGGAAGAGGAAGAGGATGAGAAAAGGATGAGGACTTACGCTTTCCCCGGGAATATCGTGGTTGCGTCCCATGTGAAATGTACCTTTGAAATGTGAGAGCAATCCTCGGCCCCGAACGACCGGTTGCCGCCGCAATAGAGACTGAGAGTCTTTTGTCAGAGTGCATCTAAAAGTGCAGTCGTCAGTTTAAAGACGCTCCCGTGGGAAGAGGTATTTCCCATCCTGCAATATCGGACAGCGGGCAGTCTTCCTTTAGAAGGAGACCACTCAAACGTGGAAACACCCCAAGCTCATGCTCAACAACGCAAGCTCGTTCCGGGAACAACCTTACAACCGTGTGTACTCCGTACACATGCATCCGAAATACGGTGTTCCCGGGGACGGGAAAGGAGTACAGGACAGTGGACAGCAGCCGGCTTCGCCATGCAGCATCGTAACCGCTCGTTGCGAGTCTTTCTTCCCCACGCACATCTCAAAGGAGCCAAGAAAATAAATCGAAAAGAAACAGTCACCGGCCATGCAGGCCCCATGCATAATCTGCCACACCCTCTTTCTCTTTGTCGTCTTTCTCCAGGCACGTCTCGAGGCAGCGGTGCAATGAGGTAGTTTCTCTCTTTGTCAATTACAAACAATATTCCGAGAGTGTGTGCTGCAAAAAGGTGTGCCTAGAAAAGCCGAGAGTCCCCAGAGCTGCTCTTCTTATCCTTGTTCGAATCCCCGCCATTTGCACGGAACCAGCGGAGCGTGGTCGTCTCGATGGAGGGGGAAGACGTCAAGTAAAAGATTGTGAAATGGAAAAGAGTCATGAGAAGACGAGAACGCCGAGGATCGCAAATACAGAAGGCGGAATGGGAATAGCCATGATTTATTCTTCTTCTTCTCCTCTTTTCCTCTTCTCCTGCCTCCCTCTGATTGCTGCCCAACTCAAGCAGCAATGGCCTTGACTGGCCGGACTCGCATGCAGCAAACGCACGATGCAGAAAGGGGACATCCGGGTTAAGGGAATATGGGAGAAGTATGGAAAGAGATATGTGACAGAAGGACGCCTTTATCGTATGGCAAGCAGGGTGTGCCATGGAATCACACAATCGGTCAAGAGCGTGTGCTGTAGTAGGACTGCCCGAGTTACTCGAGGACAATACGTCACTGTCAACTAGATGCATTGACACCACAGAAAACCACAGGAAGCAATCGCAAAAGACAGTGGCTGAATGATCATGTAAAAGGCTGCACTGCATATCCCGTGTCATGGATCATGGATGTAGGCAAGAGGAAGGCAACCACCAGTCACATGATTGCGAGCTGGACATCAAGACAACCTCATCTCTCCGAGAGTGGAAGGAAGCATTGAAGGACCATGGTGCCTGGGGCCTCGTACAGCGAGCATAACAACAACCTTTCGATGTGTCTCTTGTCGAAGACGCCATCGACGATCGGAATGCTCTGGTAGTCAACAGCTTCGGTTTGATTGGTGGCCGGGGGGACTGCAAAATAAAAAGGAAAAAGGAAAAAGGAAAAAGGAAAAAGGAAAAAGGAAAAGAGTAAAAGAGGAAAAAACAACAATCAAAATAAAAATCGTGCCAACAATTTTGATAAATAAATGGTAAAATTACAAACATACATACAACAAAGGGTATCTAAAATCAAACTTAAAAGACAACGGAACATGAATTACATAAAAAAGCAGTGCTGTCATCTCATAAAAATCAAATCATTTGTGCAAAATCAACATAAAAAGCAAACAAAGGTAAGCGAGTGGGAGGGACACCGAGAATGCACTCAAAACAGAGCCACTTAATCAAGATCTGTGCTTCTTGTTGCGACCGCTGCGGCTGTCCTTGTCCGGCGGGCTCGGCGGCGAGCGCTGCCGTGCCGACTGGCCAGATGAGCCGGATGAGCCGGACGGGCCTGGCACGCCGGCCGGGGCTGGAACGTCAGGCGTCTGTTTTTCAGCCGCCTCGAGCAGCTGGTCCAGGCCCTTCTGGATGGCTTTGAGGCGTTCGTTGCGGCCCCAATCGACAATGTTGCGGACCATGCGGCGGAAGCGACGGTACTCATCGGGCCGGGAAAGCGCGTAGCTGTCGACATTGGTCATATAGTAGTTGAGCTCGTCTTGTTTCCAGGAGACGTAGAGGCGGGCATCCTGGCCGTTCATGGCAACACTAAAGGCGGAACTGTCGATCGTGGTCGTGGACACTATACCGTCCTTATTCTTGGAGGCTTCAAACAGCCGCCGGTTCAGGGATTCGGCAATATTGACACAGGTGGCACTGCCGCCCAGGCACTGGTTGGCGGCCACCCACATGTTGCCGTTATTTGCCTTGAACTCGACAATGAAGAAGGGGTAGAGGAGCGTGTTGCGCTCACCGATATTGTAGTTGGCAGCCACCTCCTGCAACATATTGCCCAACTGTGTCTGGTGCTTTGGGTCGGTGAACGCGTTGCCGCGTTTGTATCCATAGAGCAAGTCCGGGGCGGGGACGCAGAAAGGGGCCGCGGCACCGCCCGCAAAGGGCACTGCCTGCCGCGCCATGGACGTGCTGGTGCGCATCTGAATCACGTTGTTGTTCGCGCCAGTGCTCCCTTCTTTGTCTGGGAAAACCTGCCTCGAGTAGTACCCAGCTACTTGGTCTTCACCCAAGTTCTCGTTAAACATGTCCCAACGCTCATCGTCGTTCATCAACTCCTCGTCGGTGCGCTCGGGCGAGTCACGCTCCTTTGTGCGTATATATTCAACGGTCGATGCCACATGGTCGGGCAAAAGAACGCTGTTTCGCTGCATGCTAATGTTGTTGGCCTGCAGTTTCAAGCGATAATCGGGGTCCTCCACACGCGGGCCACCCGACCGGGAGCGCGACGTTGATGTTGATGTTGATGGGCCAGTACGGGCCGTAGCTAAGCGTCCTCGGGAATTGCTGCTTGCCACCGAAACTGGGGTCCGAGGGATGGCGAAGCCATCGGCATCTTTTCGGTCCATGTCTGGAGGTGCAGAGAGTGTCCCTTGCCTCGAGATTGGCTGATGCTCGTCCTCGTCTCGTAACTGGTCGAGCTCACTGTCAGAACGGCAGCTCCTTCGACGGCTTTGCTCTGATGGGCCAACAGACTGCAGCCAGCTCGATACAAAGGCGTCCAGCGGGTCGACTGGATGTGGTGACGGTTCACCAAAAAGACCGGCAAGAGGTGATGGGAGCCTTCTTGGTCGTGTGTGCCAAAGTGGCGCCTCTGGTTCCTGGCTTGTTAGTTACTCTTGGTCTCTTTCACAATATGGAGCAAGTGCATATTCCTGTGGCATACCCTTTCAAAAGTAGCTTCTTCTTCTCTGTCGATCGATGCCAGACGAGCCTTTTTGGGAGCCGATGCGTCAACTTCTCCGTTGTCGTCAGGATCGAGCTCAAGACTTCGTTTTGCTGGCGGCGATGTCCTGCTGCTGCTCAGAGCTTGTCCATTCATTGTGAAAGACATTGTGAAAATAGAGGAAACGAGGCCTTTATGTCACGTCTCGACACGTCTTGCGCCTCGTCTCAACCACAGCTGCCGCTGCCGCCTGGGTCGATGGCCACCAGGTTGGGCCGCTCGCCGACAGAGCAGCCTCCTTCTGACCGCTGCTAGGCTAAAAGGTATGCGTGAGGCAGCTGCAGGCGCGTCGGTATGATTGGACGCTGTTGGTCTGTTCAGTTCGATGCGCCTGATGCGCTGGCCAGAAATGCAGCCCGATGCCACGCCTGAACTGAAATGACTTATTTCACATTCACGTCGCGACCGATGCGACCGTCCGCCAGGCAGCATCTGTGGATAATGGAAGTAAGGTGCGGTCTTTCTGTTGATGTAGAAAATGTCGGGAGAGGGGAAAGAATGCGTCGGGCGCTTAAATGGAGTTTCATTGATGTTGTTGTTGGATGGATGTCTGGCGGTTGCGTTGCAGCCTCCTAAAGTATGGCCCCACATAACCGTTCAACAAACACGTTGTCACGTGACATTAACTGCAGCCCGTTGCTGCCTTCCCGCATCGCGACGTGAATTTGCATTTATCGCAGACCTCAGACCTCAGGGGCGGCATCGGCTGCATATTTGGCCAGCGCATCAACAGGCGCATCAACAGGCGCATCGAACTGAACAGACGAACAGCATCTAATCATACTGACGCGCCTGCACTCTTTCTGCACACGATCTGCGCTCGTGGCCTTTCCTTGCCTGGCTTCAGGCGTGGTGGCCTTGTTTGGGCACATCGTCTGGCCCCTCTGCGGTCAAAACGAGGCTTCATTCTCGACGAGCGGCCCAATCTGGTGGCCATCCCACCTCCTCGATCTAGGCAGCGGCGGCTTCCTGCCGCATCGAAGTGAACTCAAGGCGTGGAGAAAGTAAGATAAAAGGGCTGCTGCTGCCCTTGTCCTACGTCTTTCACGATGGACGGAGAAGCAGGGCAAGCATCTGGCAGGAGAGCATCACTGTCACCGCCAGCAAAGCGTACTCTTGAGACTCTTGAGCTTGATCCTGAAGACACCTCTGCTCCCAAGAAGGCTCGTCTTGAGACTTTACAAGATCATTTTGAAGACGCTATTTTGTTCCAAAAGGTATGTATTGTCCCCACCTCATGATATCAGAAACGCAGAGACTGACTGGCTAGGACACACAGCAAACTCCACTGCAGCACCCGCAGCCAAGGAGGCTCCCGTCACCTCTTACGAGTGTCACCAAACAGTTGCTTCAGCCTGTTGATCCACTTGACGCCTTTGTGTCCCAGTGGTTGCAGTCTGTTGGATCTTCTGAACGCGCAAGAAACTGTCGTTCCGATTCCCCTCTTGACCATCTACAAGACGAGGACAAGGGCAATCCCCGGCCGTCTATAACAAACTCTACCTCAATACAGTCGAGGCAACGGGCACGCTCTGCACCACCAGACATGGAGAGAAAGGACAAGGACAGCCAGGGGTTTGCTGTCCCCCAGACACCCGCGTCGCTAGCAAGCAGCAGCAATGCCCGGGGACGCTCAGCAACGGCCCGTACTGGCCCATCGACGTCAACGTCGCGCTCCCAGTCGGGCGGCCCGCGTGTATATGACTACAATTACCGCGAGATCTTGGAGGACAACAACATTACTATGCAGCAAGACGGCCTGCCTTTGCCTAACCATGTGGCATCGGTTGTCGACCATGTGCGCACTAGACAGCGGGACTCGCCTGAGCGTACAGACCAGCAGCTTTTCGACGATAAGGATCGCTGGGCCTTGTTTCAGAACTACCGGAATGAGGACGAAGTGGTGGGCTACTACACAGACAATGTCTTCCCAGCCGCAAAGGACTCCCAGAACGTGCTGAGGGTGCGCAAAAGCACGGCCATGGCACGGCGGGTGGTGCCCTTTGCCGGCGGGGCTGCGGCCGCGTTCTGCGTCCCCACGCCTGACCTGCTCTACGGATACCAGCGCGACGATGCCTTTGACAGTCCGGACCACCGAAAACTGCTGCGCAGCATGGATACGGAGGTAGCCGCCACCAACAACTCCGCTGGCAGCGACACGCTGATCTATCCCTTCTTTCTTGTCGAGTTCAAGGGTACCGACGGTAATATATGGGTGGCTACCAACCAGTGTCTGGGCGGCAGTGCCGCCTGCGTCAATATCACCGAATCGCTGAACCGCCGACTTTTCGAGGCCGCGAAATCAAAAGACGGCGTGGTGACCGTGGTCGACAATACCGCCTTCAGCATCGCCATGACTGGCACCGAAGCACAGCTATTCGTCTCGTGGAGCAAGGACCAACTCAACTACTACACGTCCAACATCGACTGCTATTCCCTGCGGCTTCCGGACGACTACCGTCGTTTCCGCCGCATGGTCCGCAACATTGTCGACTGGGGCAAGAACGAGCGTCTGGCCGCGATCAAGCGCTCGCTGGACGCGATCTTGGAAGAGTCTTGCAAGGAAACGGCACGCGGGGCCAAGGTCCGTGAACGGTCGCCGGAGACTGCAAGCACTTCGAGCAGGGGCGGAGGCGATAGCAGCTATGGCGGCAAAGGCAAGAGGGCAAAGACTTGATTGGCCGTCCTGTAGGAGTACTTTTTTATTGTATCATCTTTTTTTTTGGTCTGGTTTGGGTTATTTTTTAGCTAGATATCTTTGCCCTTTGCTTTTTGTTTAACGAACTCAATGCAAGCATTTTGGAATTACTTGGGCATGCTCTGTTGACAAAGACACTGCGCCATGTGCTTCTGCCTGCAGAGCCCGTTGCTGCCTTCCCATGGGACGAAATCAACACTTGATCAACAGATAGAGCCATTTCAAAGTCAGATCGGATGAAAAGGAAGCTTTGCCCCACAAAGTAGAGTCCCTTGTCCATCATATCTTGCAGCCGTAGGCACGCCAAACTGCTATCGGCGTGCACTGAAAGCCGTGGACGACAAGTTGAGGGAAGAAGCCAAGGAGAAGCAGCAAACATGACGCCCGTCCACCAGTATAGATTTTGAATGCATCTATCAATTTGATAATATTCTTACTTTTATTATGATAAGACGACAAACAAGCTCACATTAATGACTACCTTTGATACCGTTACAAGTCCCCAGAAAGTAATGAACAAAATACCAAGAAACCAAAAAACCTCATACACCGTCCAAAGAAAACAAAAATCACCAGCCACTCCTTCGACTTCACCTCCACCTTCGGCGTCGGCTGGCGTCGGCTGGCGTCGCTTTATCGTCGCCCCGTCTGTCCAACAGCAGGCGTACCCGGCGCAAGCACACCGTACACACTGACGTCTTCCTACAACGTCATGGCATACGGCACAATCGCCTTGTCGATGACGGGCTCGCGGCGGCTCATACTGGACTGCTCGTCGCCCCACTTGCCGAACCATTTCTGTTCCTTGTCGACAGCAGCGTCAAAAGCGGCGCGGCACTCGACCGGCAGCAGATTGCGAATGTCGTCGGGCACCGACCCGAGACCCTGGAAGGGCGCCAAAAAGTCAGACTTCTTGCTGTGGCTACCCTCATCGGCATCGATCCGGTAGCGGTCGTAGGCGGCGGGCGCGATACCGGCGGGCGGTGTTTCGAGGTGGATGTCGGCGACATAAAAGCTGCGGGCCACGAGCGGCGACAGCACCGGGAATGTCGCTGTGGGCTCTTCCTGGGACTCGTCCTCCACAAGAACGGCGCGTGCCCGCTGGGGCTGCATGCTGGCCGGGTACTGCATGACATTCGTGTGGATGTCGTAGACGCCTTCGAGTGTCGTCCCGCGCGCGGCCGTCAGCATGCTGTTGAAGCTGCTGGCCTCGCGCGCGTGCTCGAGCTGCCAGTTGAAGTCGTTGACGGCGACGCGGCGTTTCTTGGCGTCGGCAGCGGCTTTGTAGAGAGCTTGCGAAGCAGCGCCGCCACCGGCAGCACCACCAGCGCCACCGGCACCGCCCGCACCGGCACCGCCCGCAGGGCCACCAGCGGCGTGATACACAGCACTGGCGCCGTGCCAGGCGACATACTGGTTCTTGTTGTAGGGCTCCCCGGGCACAAAGTGGTCGTTGGGGTCAGCCAGGGCACCTTCCACCACGGGGGGCGCGCCCTCTTCTTCGTTGGCCAGCGTGTAGTCGTCCGTCACGCGGCGGCCGCCCACGATAATGAGCGCGCCAAACTCGCGGAACACCGACCGCGCCGTCACGATGCCAATGGCACGGCCCTTGTAGCTGTGCGGGATGATTTCGCGCTCAATCATGTCGCGCTTCTCGTCGTCGCCCACGATGATCTTGTAGAGCCGCTTGTGCTTGGTAAAGAACAGATAGGAGTCCCGGAACCCGACACAACGCGCCGGCTCCGTCGACAGCATGTAGAGCCGTGTCCCGCGGCCCGCCACCGTAAACGTCCGGCACCGGTACTCGCGCCCGCCCTGCAGGTTGCCGTCCTTGTCCACTTTGGTCTCGCCCGCCGGGTCCTCGGGCAGGTCCAGCTCGTCATTGATAATGTCGACGGCGTGGCCGTCCTTGTCAATCACTTGCTGCTGCGGCCCGCCGCCGCCGCCGTGGCCGTCCTGGCGGTCGCCTTTCCGTCCGCCACGCCCGCGCCAGCCGCCACGCCCGCGTCTTTTGGGCGTGCCGACCTCGCCGCGCTCCTTGGCTGCGGCGGCCGCTTGTGCCGCGGCAATCTCGCTCTCGCTCATGGGCACCTCGACCATGCCGTCCCAGTCTGGCGGCCGGTTCTTGGGCGGGCGGCCCAGGCGTTTGCGGCGAATCATCATGACGGGTGCCGGCGAGGCAGCAGCGGAGGCGGCAGCCGACGCCGCACCCGATGCGTCAGCATCGTCGGCCGTGTCGTTGTTTTCTTGAGCGTCGTCGTTTTCTTGAGCGTCGTCATTCTCATTCTCATTCTCTGGTTGGTGCTCGTCGTCGCCGTTGTGAGTCTCGTCGGCCGCGTCGGCCATCACCTCGTCTTCCGCCGGGTCGAGGTTCTTGGGTGTTCGCTCTGCGTCGTTAGTCCGTGCTCCCATCCAAAGCTCATCCCCGACTCAACTCTCAACTCACCAAGAGCTGCGGCAGCGCGTCGTGCTGCTGCGCGCCCAGAGCGCCGCCCGTACTCCACCATTGTCGGTCGTTTGTGTCGATTGTGTCAATCAAGTGAAGCAGTAGTCAGTGTCGTCGTCGTGTATTTGTTGTGGATGCTAAGCGGATGCGATGCGATGCGCGGTGTCGTGATGGTGTCGTGGAGCTTCAAGATGGACCCCTTTGCGATTGATATTCGTTTGCAGCTGCTTGGTGCTGTGCTCTATACAGTACTCTGTACGTCGTAGATTGGCTTTTGCGAAAGCGAAACGACGCGGCGCCGACCAACCGTGACAGGGGCCAAAAAGTGGGTCCTTCGACTTGGATGACTAAGGCCGTACAGAGACATATATTAGCACTGTCTAGACACTGTATGGACAACGTACGGCGAACAACTCTTGTTTACATTCAGACAATCATGGTGATGATTAAGTACGAACTACGAACTCAATCTTTTTTGAGATTTAACCCATGTACTTCTCTTATTATTCAATTAGAGTAATACTGAGCTTTTGAAAGATTATCTACATCATCTTTTCTCCAATCTGCTGCGTCCGGCTGTCAATCAATTTTCTGGAGAGCGAGACTGATAAGTCAACACCACCAAAAGTCAACACCACCAAAAGATGTGGCACGGCTCGTAGTCCCATGTACCAGGTTGCCGGGATCCCAGAGAGTTGGGCAAACGTGCGCAAAATGGCGAGAAACAAGAGAAGAGAGAGGGAAAGAGGACAAAAGGACAAAAGAGCAATGTGTATGTAAAGTGACCGTAATCAACCTCATCCATCACAAAGCAACCAAAGAAACGAACGCAAACACCATGTCCACCGTTCTCACTTCCGACCCATTGACGGCCCCGTCTACGGACCCGGCCTTGTCAGGACTGGCGGCGTATTGTAAGTTGGGTGCTCTGGAGAGTGGTGTTGTCGGTCCATGCTAACAGGATAGATTGGTATTTCTATGTGTTGTTAAGACAGTTGTGACTTTTCTGTTGTTCTGTTTCTGCTGCACTGTACCATGTTATTATTTCCTTTCAACATCACGTCCAATTTGACTTGTACCATCAACAATGAGATGACTGTTTGTTCCTTGAATCTATATGCAAGCTAGGGGATATTCGGGTAGTGAGTAATACTGTCAAGTGACGAGAGTGGAAGTGGAAGAGAGAGTAAATCAAAACAACATCCGCCAATGGTATTCGCGAGAGATGAGAAATGGAGAGATGGATGAGAAGAAATCAGACAAATCAACAACACCGACATTATTGCGACAGCGCAAGACACGCGTCCACAGCGAGGCCGACCCTAGACTGTTAGCAACAAGTTCAAGAAAGACGAAAGGCGGGGACTCATTTTGACTACTGGGGCTGACGTACCTTCCCTCCTTCTGGTAGACGACATCGCTAATGATGTCGCGGTCGAGATCGGGAAACATGCCGGCCAAGGTCTCGACAATGTTGGCGTGCTCGACGCGGTGGAGGCGCTGGGCCTCGGCGGTCTCGGCAGAGGCTTGGCGGGCGGCGGCCTCTTCGGCGGACAAAGGCCTGCGACCGCCGCTGGGCGGACCGTTTCCGTCGGCACCTTCGCCCGACGATCGCCCTCTCACCTCCTCAGGACCCTGGTCCTCCGAGAACAGCCTTCCAATGGTGCTTAGCGGCCGCTGGATGGTCCGTAGCAGCCCCGTGATGGCGTCCTTTTCGCCGCCGTCGTCGTCACCCTCTCCCTCTTGGTCAGCCTCATCACCACTCCTTGATGCTGCCGTCCGCGGCGAGCGCGGTGTGCGTGGCCGGTCCGAGTCGGCCGATTTGCGGGAGGGCTCGCCGGCGATGGTGGAGGTGGTGGAGGTGGAGGTGGTGGGTGGTTGGAAAGAGTCGCCCGCCTTCTTGCGGACCGCCTGCTCGGCGGTCTCGGCGGCGGTCTCGGCGGTGTCGTCCTCGGGCGGAATGGGCAGCGGGGGCGACGCCGCCCTGTGTTTCTCGGCAATGGCGGACACGGCGGCCTCGACGTTGTGCTCAAACTCTTCGTCCGAGATGGTCAGAGTGGTGCGGTCCATGTTCTCGATGAATTGGACGGCGCCCATGAGGGACGACAGGTAGTAGCCGGCCTCGCCGCCCAGCTTGTCCTGGTTGCGAAACCTGAGAATGTACTGGACATTGGACACGAGGTGGTCCGGGTTGGCCTGGAGGACCACATAGATGAGCAGCGGCATAAAGGAGTCGGCGGACTCGTCGGCCTTGTTGTGCTTCAGGAGACCAAAGATGACTTTGCAGCAGTTGAGCACACAGATAATCTTGTCGCGTGGCGCGCGGTACGTCTTGATCTTCAAGAGCTCCTGCTGGGCCAGTCGCAAGAATCGCCTGGCAGAATCGGCCTCGACGGGCGCAATGTCGAGATGGCGCTCGCGGACCCAGCCGTAGATGGTTATTTTTTGACTCAGAACCTCGTCGCGCTCGACATCTTCCTGGTGCTGCCCCCGTCGGCCCGGTCCCATGGGCCGCTCCCCGCCGCGCCGCTTGGGCTTGGCGCCCGGGATGGGCTGTGGCGGCGGGATGGCCGGCGAGAAGGTCTGCGAGTACAGCCGGTTCATAACCAGTTTCTCCATGCCCTCGCGGGCATTGTCAAACTCGGCGTCCGACAGATCGCGCCAGACTTCGCAGACGGCCATTTTGTTGGCAATAAAGGCCAGAAAGTCGCTGATAATCTTGACCTGCTCGTGGACCATCCACTGCTTCTTGGCGAACTCGGCCAGAAACGACTTGAGGTAGCGGGCAACGGGGTCGGCCTTTTTGTGGCGGAGCTGTTCGAGGAAGCGGTGGAAGTCGAAAGGGAGAACGGGCTCGGGCTCGGGGGCCGGTGGGGGCGGGCGGTGCAGAGAGACGGTGGGCGAGACGGGCGTATCGTCCGCCGAAGCGGGCGTGCCGCCGTTGCCATCAGCTGTTGACGTGGCCTCGGGACCGTCCTTGGGCGGCACTGGCGGCCCTCTGTCCTCGCCCTTTCCCTTGTCCAGGCTCTCTGCAGAGTCAGACTGTGTGCCCTCGCCGGCTCCTCCTCCTTCCGGGGGCATCGCCTTGACGCTCTCCTTAATGTGCTGCGCGAGCCCCGGCGCCAGCGGCTCCAGACTCGACTTGCGCGGTGGATGGCTACTCCCAGCTGTCGTCGATGGCGCCAGCATCGGTGCCGCAATCTCCAGGCGCGGACTCATCACTTCTTCCTCGCCCGGTCCGCCGCCGTCGCCGCTAAACTGCTCCATGATTGTCTGGATCTCGCCGCCGCCGCCGCCGCCGCTGCCGGCGGCCGTGCCGTTGCCGTTCTCATCATCGCTGAGGTACCGCCGGTCCTCATCGAGGTCGGACCGCGTGGGCGAGCGTTGGGAGGCGGCATTGGAGGGCGAGCGCGAAGGCGGGTGGGAGGTCATGGGGGTGGCCGGGGTTGGGTCGATGTAGGTGGTGGAGTTTGTTGCCGAGGAGGGCGAGAGAGACAGGGCGGCCAGGGGTGGGGGCTTCAATGTGGCGACGGAGGCGTTGATTTCCTTGTGGGCGTCGTTGTCGTTGTCGTCGTCGTTGTTGTTGTCGTCGTTGTTGTTGTCGTCGTCGTCGTTGTCCTCATTGTGCTCTTCACCGAGTCCTTCTGGATCGTCAAAGGGGTCGTAGGGTTTTGGGTCGTCGTCGTCTTTTGACTTTGCTGTTTCTGTTGGGTCTGTGGATGTTGATGGAACAGCTCCGGACAAAGCTGTGGATGTGGTGTCTGCCGCCGTCACTGCTGCCCCAGCTCCAGCTCCGGCAACATTCTTGTCCTCCTCCATTCTCTCTACGCGGCTCTGCCCGCTCGCATTCGCATTCTCGAGGGAAGCAGTCGGTGGGAGTTTAGGAAAAGTCGATGACATGCGGGTGTGGGCGCCGTGATGGGTGTTTGTGTGGTCGGTGTACTCTGAGGCGGTGATGCTATTCACGGTTGACGTTGACGTTGGCGTTGACGTTGGCGCTCGAGGCTACGCAACCTTGATGCAAAAAAGGAGGGGCTGTTCTGGCTGTTCTGGCTGTTCTGGCTGTTGTGGCTGTTGTGGCTATTCTGGCTGTTTCCTCTTTGGCGACCCCCTGCTGGAGACATTAGGTAATGAGAGCGGGGTCAAGTTTGGGGACTTGTAGCGGCTTAGTGGGCTCACGGCTGGCGGGATAGCGGCGGCTCGCAGCGGATGCTAGACGTACATAGAAGGGCATGGTTGAGATCGACCAGCTGCTATTGAGTGTGGCAGCCACCAACTCCACCAACAGCCCTACGAACGGTATAAGTCTGTCATTTTGCTATTGTTATTTCATGTGACTACTCTACTTGGAGACAAGTCGTATTACATAAAGACAAGTGTTGAACTATGAAAGGCACGCGAGAGATATTCAGATAACTCAAATAATTCACCCTTCTCTCTTGCCTCCCTTCGTTTCCAGGTTCTGTTGATAAGTATTCATTCTGACAAGCATGTTCAATACTAGACTCTTTAACATCACCTTCATCGTATTGATATTTTACCCAGTCTATATGAGTCGCTGTCGCCGCTTCATTGACCTCTCGTCTCGCCCACGGACTTATACGGATCTAGCTTTGGTCAATTTGGTGCAGTTTTAGCCCGTCTTTCGCTAACCACACTACAGTCTCGTTACCTCCGATGCTCCTTCCTCCGGAATTGACACACCCGCGCCTGCCCAATTCCGTATCAACTCCGTGTCGGCAGCAGTTGACGCCGTTTCACCGTTTTCGCCGTTTTCACCGTTGTCGCGGTGTCGCCGTAGTCTGCTGTATCCGTATTTCCATAAACTCCATTCCGGCACAGAGTTGCAGGCCAGAAAAGGACTTGAACCAAAAGCCTTTGACTAAAGGCACTGTCGCCAAGGCACTTCTCATGTCGTCCAAGCTGTAGTTTGCAATGCCAAATAAGACGGATAGAAACGATCTGGCAGAAACGATAATGTGGCCATGTCGATAGAGTGAGAGCCTTTATTGTACGTTGTCTTCTTGTGTGTGTCTTATTCTAATTTGTTATATGCTTGTTCCAAGACGCATCTCTCCGCTGCCAATATGTCTTGGGGAGAGCTCATAGACTGTGCATTTAGGAACAGCTGTCGACAACAAGTACATTCTCCAGAGGCGACAACAAGACAATGGAAAGTATACGTCGACTGTCTTTCTTGCTTTCTTTTCTTTCTTTTTTTTTCTTTTCTTCTTTGCCTTCCTTTCTTTTCTCAGAGTTGTATATAAGCTGCTGTCCTCTCCTTCCTTCTTCTTGGCAAGTTGACTTGACCTACACATCTTCATCTTCAACATCACCACTTACACCCACTTCGACCACCCTCTTTTTTTTTTCTTTCTTTCTTTCTTCTTTCTTTCCATTCACCACCCACCACCACCGCAATGACCATCAAGGCCGCCGTCTGCGACGCTGCCGGCTCGCCCTGTGTCGTCAAGGCGGTCGACGGCCCCGCCTCGCCTCCGGCCAAGGGTACTGTGACTGTGCGCACGGCCGCCGTCGCCATCAACCCATTTGACTGTGCCATGCAGGCCTATGGCTCGGCCTATTTCCCCTTCTTGTCGTTCCCGGCCGTCTTTGGCGAAGATGTCGCGGGCACCGTCGAGGAGGTTGGTGAGGGCGTCACGCAGTTTCAGGTGGGCGACCGCGTCGCCGGACTGGCGCAGCGGCAAGGCTTCCAGGAGCGGGCGACGCTGCTGGCGCACATGTGCTATCGAGTGCCCGCCTCTGTGTCGTGGTCGGACGCCGCCACGCTGCCCATGGGTGTCGTCGTGTCCATCTTTGGGCTGTTCCACAAGGACT
This sequence comes from Sporothrix euskadiensis, assembly GCA_019925375.1. Lineage (NCBI taxonomy): Eukaryota > Fungi > Ascomycota > Sordariomycetes > Ophiostomatales > Ophiostomataceae > Sporothrix > Sporothrix euskadiensis. The sequence continues at coordinate 40,226 of JADHKQ010000068.1, forward strand.
ATTTGGGTCTGAGACTACCGACGGTCGGCCGGACGGCCGGCCCGGCTGACGGCCCGACTGACGGCCCGACTGACGGCCCTGCCGGAGCGCCTGCCCAAAAAGAAATCGTCCTCATCTGGGGCGCCTCCACCAGTGTCGGCAGCCAGGCCGTCCAGCTGGCCGCCGCCGCCGGCTACGAAGTAGTCACGACCGCCTCCCCAGCCCGGTTCGACTACGCCAAGAGTCTGGGGGCCGCCCACGTTTTCGACTATGCGTCGCCGACGGTCGTCGAGGATATTCGCAAAGTAGCCTCTGGCAAGACGGTGGTCGGCGCCTTTTGCAACGGCGGCATCGTCCCCGGCTCGTTCCCCGCCATCATCAAGAACTGCGCCGACGTCGTCCGCAGCACTGCCCGGCCGTTTATGGCGCTGACCATGGTCATGCCCGCCGAGGGTGTCCCCGAGGGCGTTGAGGGCAAGTTTATTGCCGGTGTGCACGACGACCCCGAATTCTCGCTCCAGTTCTTGGGCGCCGACGGCTACCTCACTACAGCGTTGGAGAAGAAAACGCACAAAATTGCACCGGCAGCGCTGATTGCCGGCCACGGTCTGGAGGCCGTGCAGGGCGCCATGGACACGCTCAACGCTGGTGTGTCTGCCACCAAGGTGGTTGTCACCTTGTAGAGGGTTTAGATGGATAGACTCGTTGAGTCGTTGGCATTGTTAGGTTAAATAAAATACACATCGCTCATGTTCTCATGTCTTCCTAGCCTCTTCTCGTAAAACACATCCCATTGCCGTCGTTGCTGTTAAAGTATGAAGGCATGGGGGTTCCGCAGTAGACACAGCAATGCACAGAGAGATTGTTCCAGCTTTGTCGACTCGCCCTCTCAACGTCTGGACAGCCTCCGGCCTCCGGCCTTCGGCTGTCTTTCTGTCTCAAAGCGGCCCCGGCGACTGCCGTCTCTCCACCCCCACCAGCTCCGCCTCGTCCATCAACCGACTGTTCACCCCAATATCCAAGTAGTCCGCAGTCTCCAGGCCAGCAAAGCACGACCAGTGCGTCACGCAGCCGCAGTGCGCGCACCGGTTGAAAGTCAGCTCGGGCCGTTTGATGTCGGTGCGGATGTACGCCGCCAGTCCCGGGAGAGGCTCGGCCGACTGGGCGGCGGGGTCCGAAGCAGCGACCGACGGCTGGCCCTTGACCTCAATGGTGACGTCGCTGGTCTTGTAGTAGGCCCACAGGGCGCCGTACTTGTAGCAGACCGAACAAGAGCATTCGTTGCGGTAGGCGGGCGGGCCGGACACGAGGATGCGGACGTTACCGCAGTGGCAGGTGGCGGCGAGGGTCATTGTGAGTGGGGTTGGGGGATGCGGTGATGCAGAGTTTAGAGTTGGGTTGAGTTAGCTGAGTTAGCTGAGTTGAGTCGAGTCGACTTCAGTTGTGGTTGTCGTCAATTTATTCTTCGAGCAAGTTTATGTTGATAAGAACGTGCCTTTCAGTCTTTTCGATCGACGTCATACCTAGGATCCTCGGGGAGGTATTGAACTATTAAACTGTCAAAGGGCGTGCGCCCTGTCAGGCGGCATCCCGTGTGAATTGTCTCATAGTCGCGACATCCAATAATTCACATCCCATCAGAAAGGTGCAATCAAAGATAAAGAAGCTGTCGAGAATTATTCATGTTCATACGACGACGTCCACTCGACTTTTTAAGCCTGCTCTGCTGCACGGACTGCACGGACTGCACGGACTCCGTCCTCCGACATGCATTGCACTAATCTTATGAGAAACTCTCAAAAGTCTGCCAACATCCGGAGTCGCTGTGTTGTCCGCGGCGCTAGACAATGACTGTAGTGCCCAGTCAACGATTTCCAGAATGAGGAGAAGCTGCAGCTGAGGCTGCAAAGGAGTAGTTCCGTCTTTCTTTTGTTTTCTTTTCTTCTCCGTTCCTTCTCACCACGGCCGCTCGCCGACACCGGTCTTGGGACAGCCGGACTGGATTCCCCTCTTTTGTCCACGAGTTCAAGAACTGACTGTACTGTCTAACCAGATTGTGCACAACACAACACCTCGGCCGCTATTCATGGAAATAAACGGCTTTTGTCGTCTTTCCATCACCTCGAGCAACTCTAAAGACTCTAAAATGCTCTAGAACGTCGGGCAATCTGGGGAAGCCAAGAGAAAGTGGAGGACCCTGAAGGAATAAGTGCAGCTTGAAAGATGGCAGCAATCGTACGTTCGTAGAGTCATGGACAGCACCGTGGCCGGATCTTTGATTACGAGAGAGAGAGAGAGGGAGGAGAAGGCGCTTTTTGCTGATTTTTGATCGGTGTAAAGTGTAAACCAGGCTTTTCTCGGCGGTTTTTTATTCTTTTTTCTGTTTCCTTTCTTCTGCCTCTTTTGTTTCTTTTGTTTCTTTTTCTTTTTCTTTTTCTTTTTCTTTTTCTTTTTCTTTTTCTTTTTCTTTTTCTTTTTCTTTTTCTTTTTCTTTTTCTTTTTTTCTTTTTTTCTTTTGCTGAACTGTTTTCCTCCTCTTTTCATTTACTTTCCCATTTACTCACTCTACGAGCGGCCTACTATTTACACCTTTGGGTAACAACATTGGAAGAATTCAACAATTCATCTCTCACTCTTCAACGACTGTCCTCATGATCCATGAAACTCTTTGTAATTTATTTTAAACCCCTTCTTTCCATCTCCTCTCCCTCCCAATGTCACAAACATCGCCAACATGGCCAGACTCGAGCGAAAAAAGGGACACGGCTCTCCCAGACGTCAACGACAAGTCACAAACAACGGGGAGAACAACGGGGAGGACAACAACCACCGATACATCTTTGGGCAGCCGACAAACACAGAGTGACCTCGAAGCTGGACAGACCGTCCCCGACACGGTAGAACGGACGTCGACTGCTGCCTCCCGCCGACCACCAGCTGCCGCCGGTGGTGCCGTCCGCAAGATCCTCAGCTTCATTGCCCCGCCGCCACCGCCGGACGCCGACCATGCCGGCCCGCCGCCCGATGGCGGCTTCAAAGCCTGGCGGACCGTCATCAGTACACATTTCGTGTTTGCCAACACGTGGGGCTTTGTCAATTCGTTTGGTATTTTCCAGACCTACTATGCGGATTTTCTGCGTCCTCTGCCGCCGTCGACCATCTCCTGGATCGGCTCGGTGCAGGTCTTTCTCGCCTTTTTCTTGTCGGCCCTCACCGGCCGGCTGGGCGACGCCGGCTACTTTCGGTGGTGCTACTGGTTCGGCGCCGTGTGTCTGGTGGCGGGGGTGCTGGGGACGTCCTTTGCCACGGAATACTGGCAGCTCGTCTTGTCGCAGGGCGTGGCCGTTGGGCTGGGTGCGGGCTTCCTGTGCACGCCGACCATGTCGATTGTCACGACCTACTTCTCGACCAAGAGGTCGCTGGTGCTGGGGGTGATTACCTGCGGCAACGTCAGCGGCGGGCTGGTGTACCCGGCGATGGCGCGGCAGCTGCTGCCGGCCGTGGGGTTTGGGTGGACACTGCGGGCCATGGCCTTTTTGCAGGCAGCCCTGCTCGTGCCCGCGGGACTGATGATCCGGCCACGAGTGCGGCCCACGGCGACGGCCGAGAAGCAGCCCATGTTTGACTGGCTGGCGCTGCGGGAGCCAGAGTATGCACTATATGGGCTGGGGATGATATTTGTGAGTAGAGTGCGGAGTGCGAAGCAGGCAGATATCCACCACCCCGACTGTCACTAACCCGACTGTTCTGATACTAACCCGCCGTGCAGAACATTGGCGGCACTTTCGTCGTCTACTACTATGTCGCCGCCTATGGCCGCAGCGACGCCATCCACCCGCACCCGCTCACCTACCCGCAGAGCCTGAACCTCTTGCTCATCTTCAACGGCATCGGCATCGTCGGGCGCATGTCGGCGGCGTACTTTGCCGACCACGTCGGACCCCTCAACATTGTGGTGCCCCTGGCTTTTGTCAGTGCCGTCTGCTGCTACGCGTGGACTGCCGTGCACGACCAGGCCGGCGTCTACGGGTGGATCGCGGTGTACGGCATGGTGGCGGGTGCCCTGCAGGCGCTCTTTCCGGCCGGCTTGACGTCGCTGACGACCGACATGTCCAAGATTGGCCAGCGCATCGGCATGGGCTTTACGTTTATCGGGGTCTCCGTGGTGGCGGGCCCGCCGGCAGCAGGCGCCATGGTGACGGCGCTGGACGGCCGCTACTGGGGCGCACAAGTCTTTGCCGGGTCGCTGCTGGTCGTCGGTGGGTGTCTGGTGTCGGCGGCCAAAATGGCACGGATGCGGAGGACGGGCAGTGGGCTGATGGGGAAGATCTAGGGTGAGGAGAGTAGGAGAAGAAAACGCATACAAGCATGGCTATTGGCATATTTAATTTTAATTTACTGGTTCTCTTCTTCTGGAGCTAACGTTGGCCCTCTTCCCCCGGCAGCTGCACCGTCACTCTCTTCTTTTGCCGCTCGTCTGCGCTCCCTCCTTCTGTCTGTATTCTAAACCCATCCGTCCCAGTCTGCACCCGAAACTCCCCACCCAACGCATCCTTCATCCCCCTCGCCTCGGCCTTTGTCTCTGCAATCGACCGTCGTAGTGCAGACGTGTGCAGCAGGAGGCGCCGTCGTTCTGGGTCGTCACTATGACGATGACCATGGTGATGGCTGTGGTGATGGCTGTGGTGCTGGTACACCGTCCGGTAGACAACACTGTCGGTGCGGCGGAGCTGCAGGACCAGGTCGTCCAGCGCCCGGCGGAGATCATCGTACGGCAAAGGTGGGATGCCAATCTGTCTCTCTGTATATGCGGGGGCTTTCTCTGGCGAGACTGGCGGTGTTGGAAGGCCGGTAGGACGCGGGTCTTTGCGTGGACGTGGCGGAGGAGGGTAGGCTGGCATGGGCTCCATGGGCTCCATGGGCTCCATGGGCTCCCAGGAGAAGAGGCGCGGTGGCGGCGGTGATGTGGCAGCTGCTGCGTCTTGTTCTTGTTCTTGTCGCCGGCGGTAGGCCCTCCTCTCGCGGGCGTAGTCGTGCGGTGGTGGGGATTCTTGTGGCGGCCTCTCCTGCCGGCCACACCACTCGCCCCGTCGCATCCTCTCCAGCTGCTCAAGTCGGTCTCGCTCGAGTCGCCGCTCATACCGTTCCCGCCGCTCTTGCCGGCGGTCGTCGCCCGGGTCGTAGCGAGGGGGAGGGCAGTACCGCTGGGGCCAGGGTGGGTAGTAGCGCTCTCTGGCGGAGCCAACGCCAGCGCTGCGGTCGATGGGCAGCCCTCTGTCGACAGGGCCAGGTAGCCCTCGATCAGGAGGCCCCGGCAGTTGAGGGCCTCCTGGCGCTCTGGCTCTCGACGGCATCCCCATGTTGGTTCCCGACGGCATCCTCATGTTGGTTCCCTTGGTTTCCTTGACGGCCTCGACGGTCTTGACTGCTTTCCGCTTCCTCTTGTCTCGACTCTTGAGATACCTCCTGACCCCAAACTGCAGGACCTGTCCGAGCACGAGTTTGGCGAGGTCGTTGTCGCCGCCGCCTCGTTCTGAAGTGGGAGCACGAGTATCGTCCGCCTTTGGGTCGGCCTTGTTCTGGTCAGACCTGTTCTGGTCAGACTTGTTCTGGTCAGACTTGTTCTGGTCAAACCTGTTTAGGGCGAGAGCCAGCACCTTGCGGATAATGTGCTCGAGGTGGTTGTCGTTGTTGTCGTTGTTGCTGTCGCCGTCGTCGCCGTCGTTTGTATCTGGAAGCCAATCTCGACTGTGGCTGCGGTGGTCCCGCGATGAGGGCATTTCGTGGTAAAGTAGAGCAGGAAGTGATTTCAAAACGAATCCAGTAGTATTCAGAGTTGCCAAAGATGAGTTGCCAAAATCAAAGTTGCCAAAATCAAAGTTGAATAAATCAAAGTTGCCAAAATCAAAGTTGAATAAATTACAAATTACTACATGAGCGACGACGTCATTTTAAATGGCGATGCTCAAAGACGTCTCTCTATACTCTCCCTGCGGCCTCCAGCCTTGCGCATGTGATGATTTGTCCTGTTTGGTCATCTCCCAAGGCTGCGATCCGCATGAGCTGAGTGGGCGAGACAGTGTAAGTGTTGAGTGTGTAAGTGGCTTCGCCTCGACCACGTGAGCACCAGCCTGGTGTGACACTCTTTGAGGCCTGACGGGTGGCCCGCGTGCAACAATTGGTGCAGATGTACGGAGTGCGTCGTACGTCGTATTGGGAGTAAATATATTTAGACTACGGTCTGCAGGCACACCAAGAGACCAGGTACAGAGTAGGGGGGACGACTGAGACATGCACATCTGTCCCGTGTTGTTACCCCGTGGTCTGTAAGAAGAGAAGGGAAGATGAAGATGAAGATAAAGGCGACAGAGAAAGATGGATAGCGAGAATGAGAATGATTTATTGGAGTGAAATCGTTTGACATGAGGGTAAAAACACAAAAGAAAAGAAAAAGATAAATCACACAAATCACATAAATCAGGCCTAACACAGAAAAGAGTCAAATGGTAAAAACAATATGCAACATCTAGTCCAACACTGCGACTGCTTTACGAAAAAGAAGAAGACGAAAAAGAAAAAGAAACGATACGACCAGGTCAATCTCGTATTTTTACATTTTCCAGAAAGGACCTGCACCAACATAACACACACGGGACAGTTGCAGTGGTGATCTTGGCTTTTGACGTCCAGTGCGTTTTTACCAGACAAGATCATGGGTCAACAACAGACGACTGTCTTTGCTAGGCGGCGGCTTCTTTCGAGATATTTGCTCTCTCCATCTTCAATTCATCTCTTCGAATTCAACTCATCTCTTCGAATTCAACTCATCTCTTCGAAAATCACCTTTTCTCGTGACATCGTATGGACAGTCATAGTTTAGACAATTCAAAAGATGCCTGTCTACCAGTTTTGGTCGTCTTCTCTGTTGCCTGTTGCCATGGTTTATGTCTTCAACGACGGACCGAAATCAAGGCCGAGATGAAGATATCGTATGTTTAGAGAAAGAAAGAAAAAGGAACAAAAGAGCCGCTCTGTAAACAAGCCTCAACTGCAAGGCCCGCTGTAGGGCCTAGGAAAAGTACCACAGTACGAGCGTAAAGGGATCGCGGGGAGACCCACGTTCCAGGGGTCGTCCCTGTCCACTGTCCTGTCCACGGTCCACCACACGGAAAACGGCACCTGCGGCATGTGGTCGTCAGTAGCTCGTACGAACCTCCGTACTCCGTACCTGGTGGAGACGCTATCGACCGTGCCCCTGAACCGTTCAGGGCAGGCGTGGTGAGATTTCGTGGCACAAAGAATTCAAAGGCCACTTAGTGAGAAGAAGAAGGAAAAAAGAAGAGAAAAGAAAAGAAAAAAAAAGAAAAAAAAAGAAAAAAAAAGATCACCGACACACCGACAGCACCACGACTTTCTCCCCGGATGCTTCGGCGTGTCTCTTGCGCTCCGGTCTGGTTTCTGGGTCTTTCTACTTTCATGCGTCGTTTTCCATTCGTTCTTTTTCTTCGTTCTTTTTCTTCTCTCTTTTCCTTCTCTCTTTTTCTTCTCTCTTTTCCTTCTCTCGTCTCTCGAGCGTTCCCCCAGTCGTTCCTTCCTGTCTTCCTGTCCCTGGCTAGACTTGCTTATTCCTGGCGCTTGCCTCTTTTGTTCTTTTGCCTCTTGCCTCTTGCCTCTTTTGCCTCTTGCCTCTTTCGTCCTTTCTGAGCCTCCTTTTTCGGCAGTCGCATCGCAAACAACGAAACGAATCGACCACTTTGACCACGACCTCGACCTCCACCACCCGCTCTGTGCTTTGTGCTTTGTGCAGCCTCTCGACGACCTTGTTGCACTCCCGCGCATGGTACACGATCACCACGAGCTCTCTTCCGTCCTCCACCGAACTCAACGCGAGCTCTCCCGACCATGAGCCCGATTTGACGACATCTCCAACCTCACCTCACCTCAACCTCACCTCAACCTCACCTCAACCTCAGCCTCTTGTCCTTGCTCATCCTCTCGACAACACACTCACCTCTCAACCCGGCAATGCCATGTTCGACCTCGTAGCGCAAGGGCTCGCGACCGTCTGGGGCGTCTGGACGTCTGCCGTCTTTCTCGTGCAAGGCATTGGCATTTTCCAGTTGTAAGCCCTCACCACCCTCGACGACGTTCTCCACGACGTTCTCCACGGCCGACATATACCTCGACATTCTCCACAACTCTCTTGCTAACTTCGTGCTTCGCACGCTCGCGCAGATTCCGCCACTACTCTTCCCCCCGCCGCCGCGCCGCCGTCGAAGCGCTCGCCGACCATGCCGCCGTTCCCCACGTCACCGTGATCCGCCCGACCAAGGGCTTGGAGCCGGGCCTCTACGAGTGTTTGGCGTCGACGTGCCGCCAGACGTACGCGCGGGACCGGCTGACCGTCAACCTGTGCGTCGAGTCGCGCAGTGATGCTGCGTTTCCTGTTCTGGAAAAAGTGGTGGCCGATTTCCCCGACGTCGATGTGCGCATCCTTGTCGAAGAAGAAGACCCGCTGCTGCACGGCGCCGCGGGCCATGTGCGCAACCTGGGCCCCAACCCCAAGATCCGCAACATCTCGAGGGCATACAGGGACGCGCCCGCCGGCGACGACTCGGTGGTGTGGATCGTCGACTGCAATGTCTGGGTGGCGCCCGGCGTGGCCGGCCGCATGGTGGACAAGCTGTTTGGGCTGGGGCTGGACGGCCGCCCCCAGCACACGCCGTACAAGTTTGTGCACCAGCTGCCGCTGGTGGTGGACATTGGAGGCAGTGGCTCTGCCGCCACGATGGGTGCGGCCCTCGATGAAATGTTCATGGCCACCTCGCACGCCAAATTCTACTCGGCCATCAATACCGTGGGCATCGCCCCCTGCATTGTGGGCAAGAGCAACATGTTCCGCAAAGCGCACTTGGACCGCCTGACAGACCCGGCCCAGAACCCGACGGTGCTGACTGCCGCCGACGACAAGCGCGGCCGCGGTGTCGATTTCTTCTCGAACTACATCTGCGAGGACCATCTCATCGGCGACCTGCTGTGGCGGTCCCCTCTGACAACGCCGTCGGGCGTCGCCTACCGCAACCACGGCCTCGCCACGGGCGACTTGGCCATCCAGCCCATGGCCGACGTTGCCGTGGGCGCCTACGCCGCCCGCCGTGTGCGCTGGCTGCGCGTGCGCAAGTGGACTGTCCTCCTCGCCACCCTCGTCGAGCCCGGCGTGGAGTCTCTGCTGTGTGCCTTCTACGGGTCCTTTGCTCTGACGACCTGGGGCTACCTGTTGTTGCCGCCCGCGCTGGCGGCCTGGCTGCCGCCCACCTGGGGGGCCATGGCCCGCTGCTGGCTGGCCATTGTCGCCGCGTGGATGGCCGCCGACTGGTGCACCTACCGCCGCCTGCAGGCCTCTCTGTGCACTGAAGTGGACAGCGATACGCCCGCCTTTGCCCGCGGTCGCCGGACAGGCGGCCTCCCCTCGCGCCCCTTTTTGTCCTGGTGCCGCGCCTGGCTCGGCCGTGAACTCTTGGCTCTGCCCATCTGGACATATGCCGTGCTGCTGGGCGCCACCGTCGCCTGGCGCGGCAAGCAGTTCCATGTGCGCATGGACATGAGTGTGGACGAGCTGGGCGAGCTGGACGAGCAGGGCAACAAAGTTGTGAGAGAGCAGAGGGCGCCAGGGGTGGCAGCCCCAAAGACGAAGACGGCAGTCAAGGACAGTGAGGACGAGCCTGCCGCCAAAGCGGCCAACGGCAACGGCCGCTCAAAAGCAAATGGCAAGGCTAGCAAAAGAAGGGTGGACTAGGAGGTGGATAAAAGAAGACGAAAATAACGACTGGATACGATGGACGATAGGATGATAGGATAGGATACGAGGATTGAGACTACAGCTTTTGTCTTGGTCATTGAAGGAGTCATCTGGGCGCATCTACCGGCGTATCATAAGCATTTACATAAACAAGCATCATATTTCCAAGACCACAATTACATTATGATAAAGAACTTGACTTTGTTGTCATAGACCATTCTCATAGGCGTTGCTAAAGAACGCATAAAAGTATAAACATTATTTTGACTAGACGCCTCGTCTCGTTTGATACTCCGTACTCCGTATGCATACCAGTAGGAAGAAAGATAGCTGATAGTAAGAGAAGACTGCTCTGCAGCTGGCAGCGAAAAAAGACAGCTGCTGCGCAGCTGCTCTCTCTACTTCTCCCACTTCTTGGGCTCCACCCCTTCCGGCGGCACCACCGCCACCGGCCCTTTGCCGACCGTCGACCAGTCCGTACTGAGGGAAGTGCCATTGCTCTCGGTAAAACTCTTCATCATCGCCCGCTGCTGCTCGGGTGTGCTGCCCGCGTACAGCTTCTTGAAAAAGTCGTCGACGTTGGCGTTGCTGTCGTCGTCGTCGTCGTCGAGGCCGACCTTGTCCCAGTTTTTGGGGCCAGACTTTGAGCTTGTAGGGTAGGACAGCGCGGCCCCTTTCTCGGACGGCGCTGCTGTGTTTGACAATTTCGTCGCAGATGCAGACGGCTGCGCCGTCTTCTCTATCTTCTCTGTCGCCTTCTGCACGACCGGCACGACGATCTCCTTCTCCTTCTCCTCCTTCTTCTCCTTGATCTCCCTCTTCTCCTTAATCTCCTCCTCGTCCGTCTCCTTCACGCCCTCGTCCGTGGTCTGCTCCCCCCACTGCCCCCACTTCTCACCGGCCGTCGCTTTCGTCACCTTCAGCTCAATCTTGTACGGCGTCACGCGCGTCTCCAGAGGCTCGTCTGTCGAGATGGTGCCGGCCAACGACAAAGTCACAGACTGCGATGGACCGGCAATGGTGGCCGGCAGGTTCGAAAGCCTCACGCTCTTGTTGCCGGTGGCCTTGGCTTGTAGAGATTTGGCATCAACACCCTTGGCGTAGAGTGTGAGGTTGACCGTCGTGGGTGTCTGGTACATGTCCACGCGGAGTTTGGCGGGGGCGGCTGGTGCCGTTGTTGGCGTTGTTGTGGACGCCGCAGGCGTCTCCTTTTGTGCAACGGCAGCTGGCGCTGTCTTCTTTTCTTCTTTGACAGCCGCTGGCGCGGCTGCCTTTGCGTCTGCCTTTGCGTCTGCCTTCGCGTCTGCTCGCTTCTTCGGCAGTGCAGGCACCCGCGACACCGTAATCCGTCGCCCCGGGTCGCCCGTCGGCAGCTTTTGCATTTCCCTCAAGACAACACCCCGCCACATGTACGCCTGCGTCCAGTCCGCCTTGGTGCCGTCGTTGTTGTTCGCCTGCCCCAGCACGCTCGCCAACGTGTTGCCCGTGCCGCCGCCCGTGCTTGCCGCATTATTGTACCCCGGGTTGTTGGTCATGGTTTTCGGGAGGTCGGCCGGCGTCGCCCGGTAGCGTCCCTCGCTATCGACATTCTTGCGCACATCGTCCGGCTCGTCTTTGCCGTCGTTGTCGGCACCCCGGAACTTCTTTCCTTCAGCCAGCTGCTGCGACCAGAGACAGCACGCATCGGCGTCTGCATATCTTTTGAGGGCAGCCAAAGCGACGGCCCGGCGGTACTGTGCCTGCACGAGCCAGCGGGCCGACTGCGCGCTCTGGCGCGACAGCGCACTGTGGTACGCGCGGTCGGCGTCGTCCAAGGCGTCCTGGTAGGCGTGGATGCCCATTTCGGCACGCGAGCGAGTGAGGAGCCAAGCTGGGTTGGGGTTGGCGGCGCCGGAGGCTTCAATGGCGGCTGTCAAGAGCGGCACGGCGGCGGCAAAGTCTTTGCGTTCGGCGGCCTTGAGGCCCTTGTCGTAGAGGGTAGTGGCGGACATGGCAGACAAAGAGTGCGTAGCTCCGAGGTCGAGTGACCAGAGGAGGCGAAAAGAAAAGAAATGGAGAAAAGAGCGTGAGGAAGAAAAAGAACAACAAAAGGCTGCGATGGTGGGACCCAAAAGCCGATGCCAATGCGGCGCCAAGCAAAAATTGGGTGAATAGTGAGACTCTAGAGACCGGTAACGAGTTTGAGCGTTGTTGGCGGAATTCTCGGAACAGTGTTTGAGAGAAAAGAGAAGAGAAAGAAGAAGAAATTTGATTCAAAGGGAGCGAGGTTTGTTTTGTCCTCCACAGATGGACGAGGAAGGAATGACGTCCAAGTCTGCTTCGTGCTTGCCGTTTGCATTGTGACAAGACCAGGGTGTGTCAGTGGGGTAGCTCGCCAGCCTGATGGAAGCTCCGAGAGCTGTTCTGGTCTTGGCAAAAAAGAGTGGGTTGGGCGTCGAAATACGGATAAACTTGTCGCTTTCTGGGTATCGGTTTATCCGAGCTGGCCCAGGCTCCCTCCCCGCCCGCTTAGTTGCATTTTTGCCTACCAAAGCAAAATGTGGGCTGTTCCAAAAAGCGCCAAAAAATTTCGCTGGACCAAATTTCTCTCCTTTCTCTTTCCTATACTTTTTTCTGTACGTTCGTACAGCTCTTCACGACCATGGCGCCTTCATAGCACTTCGTGTCGAGTCACATTCATTCTGTTCGACTCAACATCACAATGACCTTTGTTGGTCTCTGCAGCACCCCTTAGTTGGCCGCGCTGCTTGCGTCGAGCAAACCATTGGGTGGAATATCCCTCAGAGTAAGTCAAAATGCGAGCGAAGCAAGCATTCGCCGAGCATTTCTGTTTCTTTCTCTCTTTTTCTCTCTTTTCTTCCTCTCTTCTTCCTCTCTCGAGGCCTCGCCTCTCACTTCGCGGTGATGACAACCTTTATTTTGGTGCATAGAGAGCAATCATCATGCACTCCATGATTGCTTAACCTATAGACTACAACGGTATCTGAGCGAATCAAACATACAGTCATCTGTTACAGTCATTTGTTTTTGTTGCCTTGTGTCCTCCTGTCGCTGAGAACATTGCTAACACACCAAAGTCTCGACATGAACACAAGCCAATATGGCTGAAACAAAAGAGCCACCGCTATCGGGGCCAGCGAGCGGCAGTCGCAGCAATGGCGATGCGTCTGCCTCTGCGCTGAAGCCGGCAGACAAAGACACAAACACAGTCACAGTAACATCTACACCACCCACGTCTACACCACGCATCGGACCTCCCCGCCAGAAATACCGTATGCCGCTGCCTCTGCGCACATTTCCTCTGCCCACATTCTACCCGAGCAACCCGGTCTCGCTTGTTCACTTGGCCGTGGCCTGGGTCCGGCAGGTGCTGTTGCCGCCTGCCGACGAGCCTTGCACAGTCCACACGGGCGTCTGGTCTGCCGCGACACGCTCTGTCCACGTCACCGACCCCAAGTCTATGAACGACTTGTGGAGCCAAGGATTCTACGGCAAAGGCTCGCTGAGCCGCAGTGAGCCCAACTGGCTGAACCGGGAGAAAGCGAGGCAGGCAGCGGCTCTGTTGGACAGCAGCGGCGTGACCACGACCAGCGAACAACGTACCAACAAGCGGCGTGAAGAGCGGGCGGATACAAAATGGGAGCGTGGACGGACAGAGCTGGAGGCAATTGAACAACGGCGGAGGGAGGAGGCGGCGGAAGCCGCTGCAGCAGCAGCAGTAGCTGCGCAGGCAGAGACAGAGGCAGAGACGAAAGAGGAGGACAGCTTGAATGGACATGCTGATGTCGTCTCCTCCCTCCCATCACCCTCACCCTCACCACCACCATCGCCCACTCCCATCATTTTCACAGCCCCAGTCGGCCCTCTCGAGCTTCTGGCGTTGCCCAACTCGGAGGCTGATCTGAAGGCTGCCAAGACGACACCCCAGCTTAACGGCTCCGCCTCCAAGACACAAACGGCGACCGGCCCTAAACCCCACGTAAACGGCAGTGCCCTGAACGGCAATGGGACTGCCCACAGTAAAGACAAGAACACAGCGACGGGGAAGATGACGGCTGACGTGAACGGCACCGCCGAGCCTGCCGTGGTGCGGGCTGTCGCCGCCTCGCCTCCTCCTACGGAGACGGCCCGCCCCATCGAACCATTGAAACGCCAAAAGAGCGTCCGCTTTTCGCCCACGGTCGAGTCCACCACCTTTTTACACTCGGACCCGCCGTCACCCAACCACGGTGCGCGGTCGCCGCCGTCGACATCAACAACGACATCAACAACGACATCAACAACGACATCAACAACGACATCAACAACGACATCAACAACGATACCAGAGATTGTCAACATTGAACATCTCCAGCTGGCACCCGAAGAGGCCTTTTTTCTTTCGTACGGCGTGGGAGCGCTGCAAGTGGTGGACGAGGTTGGGAAGGCGCTGTCGACAAAGGAGTTGCTGCGTCTGTGTCGGGAGTCGAGGGTTGCGTCGTCGTCGACGACGTCTACACCACCCTCGGTCTCGCTTCGGCCGATGGACGATTTCCTCCTCCACTACGCCGTCTACCACCACTTCCGCTCTTTGGGCTGGGTCCCCCGCCATGGCATCAAATTCGGTGTCGACTGGATGTTGTATGGCAAGGGCCCGGCTTTGGACCACGCTGAGTTTGGTGTCATGGTGGTGCCGTCTTTCGAAAGGTGGCCTTCGTCTCAGAACAACGACCGGCTCTCCTGGCACTGGCTGCACAGTGTGAACCGAGTATTGTCGACCGTCTTTAAGAGCTTGGTGCTGGTGTATGTGGATGTGCCGCCGCCGCCTCCATCGCCAGAAGGTGAGGTGAACGACATTTCCGCCCTTCTCTCGCAGTACAGGATCCGCGAGGTCATGGTGCGGCGGTGGTCGAGCAACCGGAATAGGGATTAGCCACACTCTCACAAACAGTAAATACAGCATAGCATGTACATATTATGAGAAATGAAAGAATGAAAGACATAAACGTCTTCTAGATGAACTCCTGAAAATGTGTGTGATGAAAGTGAGAATAGTCACAATGCTATAAAAGGGTGCTCGTCATATGCAAAGCAAAGTGTAGGAAGTCTAGTCTATGATGATCCAAGAGGCCGTTACCCAAGAAATGAAGAAAGAGCAATACAAAAAAAAAAAAAGAAAAAAAGAGAGTTTCCAATACCATTGGCCAGGTCGTGTCTTTCCAACTCTGGACCAAGAATAACGCCAAAACGTCCAAAGTAGTAATGCAACAGTGAAAAAGACAGAGAAAAGAAAAAGAAAAAGACAGAGAAAACGAAAAAAGGCCACTCAAATCGCATCGCCGTGCCAGACCAGCCCGCTCACATAGGGGTCAGGGCGGATCCATGCCGACAGGCCATCGTCGTCGTTGCCCTCACCGGGCGACCAGGTATCCTTCTGGCCCGACGGAATCAGGGCGGCCGGGTGGCCCAGCATCAGGTCCGCCACGATGCGGCCAAACACTGAGGCACCCAGCTCGTTGAGGTGTGTCGTGTCGGCGCCAAAGGGGTGCCACTTGTTGTACCGGAACGCGGCGACCTTGCCAATGGCACCCACGTAAGCCAGGCTTGCGGCGTTCAGATTGATGCTGCGGACGGCCAGCCCCTCACTCTTGAGGGCCTCGTAGGCGGCCAGGGTCTGCTCGCGGTAGTCTTTGAGGTTGTCGGTGACCGTTGTGTCGTCGGCGTCAAAGTCGCGTCTCGCCAGGGGTGTCACCAGGATGGGCGTGCCGCCGGCGTCCAGCACTTCCCGCGCCATGCCCTCAAGGGCCGCCTGGTACTGTTCCAGGGTGACGTTGCTGTTGGGCATCTGGTCGTTGTGGCCAAACTGGATCGTGACGTACACCTTGCGCGCCGGCGAGTAGGCGCGCACCGTTTCCATGGCGTCGTTCCACATGGGCGAGTGGAAGTAGCCTGTCGACAGTGCACCGTTGACGCCCTGGTTGACACCCTGAGCGCCGTGGGCTAGCAGCCACAAAAAGGCATCGCCCCAGCCGCCGCCGTTTTGGAGCTGGCCCCGGGTAGTCGAGTCGCCAATGAGGATAAAGTAGGCGGCGTCCGCTGCGGCGACCTCCTTGTCGCTGCCCTTGTTGCCGCTCAGCGGGGTGATGTCGTAGGACGGCGGCGGCTGTTCCTCCTTGGCACCGGCTGGGCTGTTGTTTGGGCCGTTGCTTGGTGCGCTCTCACTTGGTGGGTTGTTGCCGTCTGCGTCTGGCTTATCCGACGAAAAGTGTGAGGTGACCGAGGACGGCAGTGATGATGTCACGGCGTTCTTTATTGTTGCCGTGTTCGGGCCGTTGGTCGTCCACAGGAAGATGATACCAAGCAGGAAGACGGCGGACAAGACAAAGATGCGTAGGCGGCCGCCTCCGCCGGTGAGCAACATTGTCCTGAGGGAGGGCCGTAGGGCCAGGAAGTTGGAGTAGTTGGAGGAAGCAGAGGAGTTGGAGTCGGAGTCGCTTTGTTCGGAGCCGGAGGCTGGAGTTGGAGGTCAGATGTCGATCAATCGGATATCGTCTGTTTGATTTGTTGTATTCGATTTGTCGGATTTGACATTAAAAGAAGAAATAAAAGTACTTTGTAGAGACAGACAAAAAAAGAAGGAACGGAAAAGGTTTTGAGACTTTTACTCAGTATCATTCGTAGTCCCTTGGCTGAGCCTTTATCTCAAAGTTTGGGGCTGTCATTTGTGGATCAATACTTCGTATTGTCCTCTTCTCTTTTCGGACTTGTTCTGCGTATTGGTTGGATCCGGGTCCGCTGTGGCTGGCTGAGACAGAAGGCCTGTTTTTCAGGTCTTTTGGGCGGACTCTGGTTCTAGATCGCAACCTAATGACAAAATGGTGTAGATTGCCAGCCCTGTACTCCGTACGTCGTAGGTCATTCGCAGTAAGATCTTACTAGACTCGGTGGTGTTACGCGTCAAGTAGTAGTGGAATTGCGTATTCTGTCCAATTTGCAGAGTTTGTACTCCGTAATTAAACAAATATTGAAAGAAGAGCAGACGGCTGAATATTACAGGACGTGGAACGATGTGAAAGGAAGAATAACCTCGTATTTGATTGTTTCGTTTGATGCAATTGTCCGTTGTCGAACCCTCTTTTTGAATCCCGTTTTTGAGGTTTGAGTTTTTTTCTGTGGTTCGGATGGGGTGTGTTGGGTCTGCGTTCGCGTACATTCGTAATTGAGGACGAGAGTACAGACACAGTGACACGACACAGACAGGTCTGTGTTCCTCTTCAGCTCAGGGGCCTGCTTGCTGTTTGCTGTTTGGCCCTGTAGGCTCGCTGGCTGGCTGGCCTTCTTCGCGTGTTGCAGCCCGTTGTAGCAAGGCAGCCTGTTGGAGTGCTCGCTTACGACGGCACGCGTGGATGGATCTGCAAGACAATGCAGGGGTATCTGTTGGTGTGTTCTTGGTGTACGAACTCTTTTTGGTGTAATTCGTGGGTGTCTTGATTGTGGATATGCTTTAAAGTGAGAGAGTGTCTTTTGTGGTACCGCAGGGCGGGCGCTGTGTCTCTGGAACCGTGGGACAGCGTAAATGGTTTGGAGTGGTACGAGAGCTTGTCCGTAGTTTGGGGGAAAGGCCGGTGAGAGACAGAGACGGAGATAGACAGAGATAGACAGGGAGACCAGATAACGAAAAGGAGAAAATGAGAAAAGGAAAAGGAGAAAAGATGAAAAGACGAAAGGTCAAAGATGCAGAGCTCCAAAGGGGAAAGAGGATTAAAGGGGATTGATCAACAGAGGGAGATCTAACACGTAGGGAAGGGAAGGCTCGGTCCTCGTAAAGGCAAGCGCGACCCTTTTTGTTGGGTGCTTCTTTCTGCTTTCTGCTTTCTGCATTCCCCTATTCTCCAAATGCCGTTCGTATCTGACAGTGAAAGGGAAGGAACAAGAAACGCGCGTCAAATGTGCTCCGCTCTGGGAAGGCACGATTTAACTCGACTTGCTTGAGAGGATGCGTCTGAGATGGAAGGTGCAGCACGTGGGTAATTCCTTCCTTGTTCGCAAGATCCCAGCAGTCCCGAAATCCAAGAACGCCAAGACATGGCAGGAACGGAAAAGGACGAGGAGGAACAATAAGGAAGGGTAAGGGAAGATACTCAAGAAAGTCTACTTTTCTGGGTCTTGATAAGCTGGCAGAGCTGGGAAGCTAGCCGTCTTTTTGTATGTGTATGACGAGAGCTCGAGCTAGTTACCGTGTTTGGAAAGACAGACTAAGAAAAATAAAACTGGAGAATTATAGAAAAAGATATGAGAATATTTCGTAGGAAAGAATTTGAATGAAAGGAAGAACGGCAACGAGAGAAAGGAACAAAAGAAGAGGAATGTACACAGTACTCAGCCAAAGGGACAAGCTCGGTGAGAACAATGAGACTACGGAGTAGAAGCGCCACCAAAATATAAGCTGAATATAAGAGAAAGAAAGGCTACAAAAGAAAGAATTAGAACAATGTGCCATTTCAAAAGGCACAATAAATCATAAAGAAGCATAAAGAAATTATCTCTCACTGCCTCTCACTCTGCTCAATGCCGTCGAATGTTATTTTGAACCCACTTACGACGAGCCGGCCCTCTTCCGCACTCTCGCGGGCCGCAGCAAGCCGTTCGTCGTTGAAAAAGCACATATTGACAGGCAGCATTTGCATTTCAACATGGCATTAAACTCTGTTGCGTGGGAGCGTTGTACGCGCAGTTCCTTTTCGGGCAAGGTGTTCCAATACCCAGTACAACATCAGCAGCCTCCATTGATGACGGAGGCCGAAAAATGGAAGGCGGAAGACCATGTTTTGGATGGCAGTGTCTCTGTCTCTACTGCAACGGTGAAGGAATTGGGGCGCCGTTTCTGACAAAAAAACCTGCGACTGAGAAAAGACACTGGCAGAGGAGAGCCTAGCCAAGGCGGACTGCTCAACGGCCCCGGACACGTGGGTGGGATCGATGTGGATGAGCAGCCATTGAGTGCCATTAATACGTCGTACTTGCCCGTTTGACAGATGTGGGCCCAAGCAACTGCGCCAAGCTTCCTTCGGGTTGTTTGTTTGCCCCTGTTTTTGATCTGTGGTGGACTCACTGAATAGAGTCGACTGAAGTGAAAACAAACAGGAACATTGCAACAGTGTTTGTTTTCACTTCAGTCGACTCTATTCACTGTTTCTGTCCTGTCCATGCTATGCAAACTTTCTTTTTTATTCTCGGTGTTGATTTTATTCTCGGTGTTGATTTTATTCTCGGTGTTGATTTTATTCTCGGTGCTGATTTATATATGCTAATGGCTCCGTGATGTCGACAGCCCGCTTCTCGTTACGGCGTCTTTGCTTACTTTACCAACACTACAAAGACGGTATACAAATGCACGAACGCATGAAAGATAGGGCAAGAAGAGAGGACAGTAAAAAGTACTGGAAAAGAGTAGAAAAGAGTATTAAACGAGTATTAAAAGAGTATTAAAAGAGGGTCAGAAAGAGTATGAAAAGTATTAGAAAGAGTATTACAAAGAGTATATAAAAGAGTATCAGAAAGAGTATAAAAGAGCATATAAAGAGTACACATCCACGTGATGCCGCTGAATTCTTCAACCTCACTTGGCCTCATACATGCTCGCTTGGCTCGCCCCACCTCCAGTTCATCGTCCGCTCTGCTGGCGGCTTCATCCGCATCGGCGTAGCCACCTCGAGCGGCGCGCCGTCACCCAAAAACCCGCCGCAGTCGGGCTCGGCAACCACAATCATGCCCGGGCCCGTCTCGGCCAGGTTTTCCATGAGGGCCGTGTAGTGCCGCCAGTGGATGCGGCAGTACTGGATGCTCTTTGCGGGCATCCGGGTAAACTTGGCACTGCTCTGGCCCAGGTACTCGTGGTATTGGACGGGCTCCCTGCGTATCGGCGTCGTTGCGGGATCGAAGCCGTGCTCGATGAGGTTGGTGGTGGTACCAAACACATGGGGCGTGTAGGTGAGCCGGAACAGGTGGCGGATGTCGGCAGCGGTGGGAAACAACGAGCCCGGCTCGCCGACAACGACGCCGCAAAAGAGCTGGGCTTGGCCGAGCTGCCAGCCTTGGCTGTGGACCATGCCCAAGACATCATTAATGTCGGGCTGGTTCAGGGGGTCGGAGATGTGATCTAGGACGCCGCTGGCGTGTCGTTCGGTGTGTCTGTTGTTGCAGGTGATGGCGACTTGTTTTGCGAGGAACCTGTCGCCGCTGTATTTGGGGAGGAGGCGGCGGGTGAGGTCTCTGATGAACCTTTGGTTGTCGAAGTGGAAGAGATCGTTCCCTTCGTTGATAGCCTCCTGGTTGGCGTTGCCGCCGTTGTTGTGAGCCATGGCGGGTAGTAAAAGAGTAGAATAATATATTATGAACTTTAAAATATTTGTGGTTGGGTACACCGGAAGGAAGGTAAGGAAAAAAAGAAAAAGAAATATTGGTGATGGTCATATTGACGAATATATATAGGACGTTGCTGCGAACCTTAAAACGTTGAAAATAGAGTTCACTGTGATATATAGAGTTCATTGTGGTGTTAGTCAGTTTTGATATCGTCATGTCAGATCAAAACAAAACATGTAACTTGTATATTGCCTCTTCTGGTGCAAACTTATAGATGCATGTTGGCTGAGGCTCGGTTAGTCATTTATTACGGAATATCGTCACGCGCAAATCACCGTATACTTTATATTTCCCGCCCACCGCCTACTTCAACAGCGTCTTGTCCCACCACTCTGCCTCCCCATTAAAGTACACCACCATACTCGACACCTTCTCAAACATGTGGCCCTCGTCGGGCAGCACAATCAAGTCGACGACGCTGCCGCGTGCCTGCATCTTGGCCATGATCTCTCGGCTCTGCGCAATTGGCACCACCGTGTCTTTCTCGCCGTGGATCAACCGCAGCGGAGCCGTAATGCGGTCGGCGTGGTAGAGGGGAGAACGCTCCCGGTGGATTCGCTGCTGCTCTTCTTGTGACGGCAAGTTATCGACATCCCACAAGAGGCGGTCGAGGTAGTGCGACTCGAGTTTGTGTGTGTCCCGAGCCAGGGAGGCCGTATTAGCGACGCCGCAACAACAGACACCGCCAGCAAACAGCGACGGATAGTATACCAAACTCTGCAGGACATTGTAGCCGCCGGCGCTGCCGCCCTCGATGCCGACTCTGCGGGCATCGACTCTGGGACTGCCACCCGTTCCGGCAACGCCCGTCAGGTACCGCACGGCGGCCGCCACATCGTCCCGGTCCAACAGTCCCCAGCGGGTCCACAGCCGGTCGCGGTAGGCACGGCCGTGACCGGAAGAGCCGCTATAGTTGATGGCAAAGTAGGCGAACCCGCGTGTGGCCCAGTACTGGGCCATCATATGGAGGCCGGGTGCCGTATAGCCCGTGGGACCGCCGTGGGGCATGACGACCAGCGGCGGCAGTGTACCTTCGGGTGCTTCGAAGGAGCGGTTGTGCGGCGGCCAGAACCAGCCATAGACGTCGTGTGTGGCGGTGTTGTCAGTATTGGGCGCCGGAATGCAGATAAGTTCCGGGGTGGAGAAGATGCGCGGCGCAAACTCTTGTTCGGTGGACCGGAACAGGAGCGTTGTCGTTGCCAACGATACAGCTTCGCTGTCGTCGAGCGCGGCGCGCTTGCTCGAAGCCCTCAAAGCCAGTGCTTTGTTGCATGCCTCGACGTCGAGATCGACGCGGTAGGCCGCTTGTGGTGACGTGAAGCCGCTGCCGACCACCAGAAAGGACGACGCTGACAGCGCCGCCAGGGGGTCAAACTTGAGTTCGACCAGACCGACGTCTGCGTCCAGCGATACCCATGCGCCAGACTCAATATCGGAGTACACCAAGTGGTTCTGGCTGTAGCGCGTGGCGACGGCGATGACGCGTGTCGGTGTCAAAAAGACAATCGTCTGGCAGCCGACCGTCCACGAGGCGTCGCCAAGCTCGCAGTCCTCGAGTCCCTTGAGGGCAATCAGCTCCGGTGCAGAGGAAGAAGAGCCCGTTGTCCGCACACGGTACAGCTGCCGGAATGCATCAGACGTCGCTGCTTCCATGCCGAACACGAGACTCTGTCCGTCGGGTGCCCATACGGTTTCGGCGACGCACTGGCGGTCAGCACCGGCCACCTGTCTTTGTCCCGAAAGCGTCTTGGTCGATGCATCCCACGCGGCCCAGTGCAGAGTGACGCCCTCAAACGGCAGATCGGGATGGTTCCACTGTCTCCAGGACAGGCGTTGCGTTGACGTTGACGTAGAGGTCGAGGTCGAGGTCGTCGACGAGGAGGGCGGCGCCCACCGCGGGTACGAGTAAAAGTCGGCGCCCTCGACAACCCGCACGACCTCGCCCGTCACTCGGTGAATGGCCACGACATAGTTTTGCACCTCGGACGGCGCCGGGTTCGTGTGGTCTTCCTGGATCGCCAGGATCCAGTCACCACCCTCTGGAGGGGAATCAAAGTCGCCGTACCGGATCTCGGGGCGGCCTTTTACGAGCGTTGTGACGTCGCCCGCGGCCACGTCAAGCACATGTATGCCCTGGTCGCGGGGGTCGCTAAACACAATCTTGTCCTCGCTCTTATTGTCCTCGCTGCTCATCACGGCATACGCCTGCCCGCCGTACCCGTACACGCCCGTACCCACACCCCACGGCGCGGGCAAAACATTGCGCACTCCCTCTTTCGCGCCAGTCTCATGCTGGTAGATTGTACTCCGCCCGTCATCCTGCGAGACGAGAAAGTAGCCTCGTCCACTGTCGAGAGTCGACCGCGGCGAGCTGATCGTCTTGGTGCCGGCCGTCGCGGCTTCGGTAGAGATGGCGCTGGTCCAGCGGCCGTACGGGGCGATTGTGCGGATGGTCATTGTGGGTGGCGGGCGGTTGTATGGTGATGTCCAAATTGGGTGTAAATGGGATTGATAATTGAAAAGGGCGAAACGGGCGCGGACTGATATACTCAGTCAGGGCCGCGCAAAGAGGGGATCAGCCTTATCTGTTGTAAGACGGAGTACTGTCCCGCCGGACGGCTTGTATTTCGCGGCTGCCTATTGCGTCGATCGGGAGTGTGGAGAGCAACTGTTGAGGAAGGAAGGCTCGGCCATTTGGAAGTTCGTTGTTATGCTCTTCGTCTCCTTCCTAATGTGGAAGAGGGGCTTTTGGACGCTTTTTGGCCCATTTGCAGGCAGGCACACTTCGCATGAAGCAAGTGCAAAAGGGAGGGGCCGGCGTGCAAAGCCAAAGTACACAATTATCAAATACCCGATAATTACTCTGTGCCAAAGTCCGACCTCTTACTTGGTGCCGGGTTCGGTCTACGACTATATGACTATAGCATGCGAGACATATACACCATAAATGTACAATACACATCGCCATACGTCCTACACCCTCATCAATCGCATGGTCCGTCAGTAGTCCATCTTTTGAGTTTGCTCTTTTCATTCCTATCTTTCTAGAGGCTACTGTCCCGCGCCGCCATACATACATATATATACACACATACCACATCTATATTGCTTTCAATGTAGCAGTATATGCTCTTTGTGGTCTTTTCGAGTTTTCCGGTCTTTTCGATCTTTTGGGTTTGGCTACACAATCATCCGTCATCTAAATCCTGAAATCGTCATGTATCTTTACCTTTCTCTTTTCTCTCGCCTTTGGGCTCATGCTTCTCCCTTCTCTTCTCCGTTCTCTTTTTCCTCATCAGGTCCATCTCTCGACCACTGTGGCGACCGTCCTGTCGCCTCCATCATGGCCTCCACCTGTGCCCTCTCGTGCAACACGCGGTCGGCCGTGGACGGCGGCAGGGGTCCATACGGTGCCTGGCCCAACGGCGGCGACGCCACATCCGCGTCGGACCTTTCCTGCCCCGGAACAAGGCCACGGCGGACCATATCCGTCAGCCGGCTCTGGAACGTCTGCTCGTCAATGTACGTGCCCTTGAGATGGCGTGTGCCGTCCGACGTGTTGAACTGCCGCCGGCCGTGTAGCACGCGCCGGTTGTTGAAGAGGACGCACTGGCCCGGCTTCAGCTTCAGCTCCAGCATCGCCTGCGGATGCTCGAGCCGCTCATTGAAGGACGCGGCGGCCCTGCGCCAGTAGGCGAGGCGCTGGGCCTCGGTGCCGAAAAAGAAGTTGCGTAGATAGCCTTGGCGGCTGGACTTGATCTTGAGGTAATCAGAGGTCTTTTCGGCATCACCCACCCTGCCCATGCGATGGGGCAAGGTGTCCTGGAAGGGCGGCGACCAGCCAGTGACCTTGACAGGCGCCGTCTCCATGCCGTGGATGCTGGCCGTGTTCTTCTCCAGCTCCAGCACGGGCCGCTCGTTGTAGTAGTAGTGGCCGTTGCGCTCGTAGTGGTACCGCACCTTTAGGCTGGTGAGCGCCGCGGCATACCAAGGATGCGCAATCTGCATCTCCACGGCCGCACGCACCGAATCACTAAACAGAGACTCGCCGCCGTCACAGTCGTTGCGCAGGCAGTGCAGCAGCTGGATATAGGGCGGGTCGTTCATGTACAGCAGGTCCTGGTGCAGACACAGAAACACATTGGAGTAGGCCACATTTTCTGCCTGCGGCTTGGACACCACGTCAAACAGCTCGCCGTAAAACGTGTTCTGGATGTTACCAATCTGGTTGGCAATCTCCTTCACCGCCGTCTCTGAGTCGGGCACGTCGTCCACAATCAGAATGCCCAGCTCGTGCAGGTCAAGCAGACCACGGTAGAACTCGGCGTTGTTGCCGTCGTCGGTGGCCATCCAGTCGGCGTACAACACAGGCTTGAGTGCCTTCTCAATCGTAGGCTGGTCCCACAGTCGGCGAGGGAGGCTGCCCGGGTAGCCTTTTGAAGGATCAAATCGGGCAAGTGTGTACAGCAGCTCTTGTGAGTCGTACAGAGACACGTGTTGCTCAGCGGGCGATTCGGTAGACTCGGTCGATTCAGGAGCAGTGGCGGCCTCGGCAGCCTCCGTCGTTGTAAGTTTTGGCGGCAGCCAGACCACCTGCAAGGATGTCCGCCCCGTCGCCTCGTCCACAATAATCTTACAGTGCTCGAAGAGGGGATACGCGGCCAGGTCGTGCGTGTGGAACGTCTTTTGGCCCGACGACGGCGTCACGCACGCTGGGCATTTGCAGGCGTCGCGCAGCCAGAGGGCCGACACGTGCACGGGTTGGTCGAGGCCCTTGAAATACATGATGATTTCGTTGCGGGATCGGGAGACTGTAACCGAGTGTAGGAGCCCGTCGACGACACTCGACCCGCGAATCCTGTCGCGCAGGTACTCTGCCAGATCTTGCCTCGACCCTTGCGGCTTCGGGAGGGCGGCCTTTTTGCGGAAGGGCACCCCCCGGTTGAGGGGGGTTATTGGCTGCGAGCGCTCGGGCTGGCTCTGCGAAGGCTGGCTCAATTGTCTGCCCTCGGTTTTCCGAGGCTTGAGCGGGGAACTTTTATGTCTTGTAATACTGAACGCAGGCTTGTCGTTGTTTTTGGAGTTGGGGGTGCCCTCGTCGTCAACGGTCGAAGCAAAGCTCCGGAGCTGCTGCTGCGGCTGCGGCTGCGGCTGCGTGGCGACAGCTGCGGCTGCTGTGCGGCGGATGGCCATGCTCGCCAGCGGCGAGGCCGCAGCGAGGCGGCGCACGGAGAGCATGCTGGTGTCGTGGATGTGGGGTGGAGTGTGGAGATAGGATGATCGTAGAGGAGGAGAAGAGAGTCGAAAGTCGAGGTAAACAAAGCCGAGAAAAGAAGAGCTATGTTGTTCGATCAAACCGGGAAGGTACGACCACGAAACAGGAAAGAGCAATTGGCCCTTCTCGTCGCAACGGTGAATTGGTGCCCTGTCGCAGCTTCCCTGTTTTGCGTGGGACAAAATAGGTTCCGTAGCTGGCAGGTGCAATGGAGAACGGTTTGAGCTGGGGACTTGAAGAAGAGGCACGGGCAAAATCTTACGATGAGGAAGGAGCAAGGGAAAGCCAAAAGGGCGAAAGGGCCAAAGGAGGGAGAAAGAACCGGGCGACTTGGGGGTTAGTGCGCGTAGCTCTCGGCAGGCCGCTTTTAGCGGGGAAGAGCTCCAGCTGTTCTTTGTGACTGAGGAGAAGGAGCCCCGGTTTGGGCAATGCGAGCCGAGGGAATTGATTGCACGTGACAGTCTGACGACAGAGATGAAGGGAGGACTGCATCACGACGACGCAACGACGGATTCTACGATCCTTAAGTCTAACTGTACGACGTACGTATCCCGAATATTAAGTCAGTGCGGAGTATTGATTTGCATGTCTGCCGAGCAAGTGGCCTGACGCTGCCCCAGAACGACGGGCAGGCCTCAAGTGCCACCTTTGTAAATATCATTAAAAGACCAAAAGATTAAAAGAAATCAAAACAGTATGAGGATAGCCCTGTAATAAAAACATACTGTGCTTTTGTCTTCTTCTCTCTTTTCTTATCGTATCTCGTCTTTGCTCTCGTCTCTATCCTCTTCTGTCCCTCAACCGACCCTCGACCCTACACAACCGACTCCTTGGGGTACTTGTGGTGGAACTGCCCCAGCGCCTTCATGGGAAAGACAAACTTGTAGTTGGGGTACGAGATCATGCAGCTCTTGTTAAAGACGCCCTCAATGGCCTCTTGCAGCCACTCGCCGTTGCTCTGCTGGCGCGACATGATAAACTTGACGGCCTTGCGGATGGGCGCGACGTCCGGGTAGTCTGCTTTCAAGAGTCCAATGACGGCCCAGGCGGTCTGTACGACCAGCGAGCCCGAGGGGTGCTCAATGTACTCCATGCGCTCGCAGGCCTTGTAGCTCTCGGACCAGCCGCCGTCCTCTCTCTGTTTCGACAGCAAAAAGGCACAGGCCTTGCGGGCGTGTTCGCTGTTGGCGCAGGTGTCGCCCACCGAGTACAGGCTCTCGAGTGCAAACATGGTGGCGTAGGTAAAGCAGATGCCCCAGCTGCCGTACCAGCTGCCGTCGGCGCGCTGGGCAGTCTTGATCCAGCCGACCGATCTCTGGACAAACTGCTGGATCTCGGCGGCGCGGTACTCGGGCCAGTGCTTGCGGAAGAGCGACAAAGCCGTAACGACTGCGGTTGTGCACTCGGGGTAGTCGTACTCGACCATGATGCGGCCAAAAACCTCGGCGGCATTCAGCATCTCCATCCACTCGCCAGCACGGGGCGGCTCGTACGAGGCACAGCCACCGGACGGGCTCTGGAAGGTCAAGACCGTGTCGATGGCGTCAAATATGCGCTGGTCGTCGATGCGCTGCGGGAAACCAGGTGTCTTTTGCAGAAGGATGACCGACTTGAGCGCTTCCGAGATGCAGTCACTGACGGCATAGCCCTGTGTCTTGGTGCTAAACGCCCAGGCGCCCTTGCGCCGCTGGCGGTATGAGGCTTCTTTGTGCGGTGTCTCCTCGCGGATCTGCTGGTCGTCCAGAAACGCGAGGGCCGACAACAGCATCGGCCGCCACCGTGGGTCTGTCTCGAGCCCCGCATCCATGACGGCCTGGATCGCAAACGCCGTGTCCCAGCACTGCACACCGTTCGTGCCGTTGCACAGCAGACCCTCGCCCTTCATCCATAAGAACTCGTGCAGGCGCTCGCGGTGGCGGCGCACCGAGTAGGCATCGGCGCCGTCACGGATGTAGCAGCAGACCATGTTCATGGGGTTGTTAACCGGGGCGAGATCCGCATAGTCGGTGTTCTCGTCCTCCATATCAATCAGGCGGCTGACCCACTGCTCGGCGCGGTTCTTGACAAAGTTGGGCCGCAGGTACGGGTTCCAGACGTGCACGAGCGCCCAGTTGGCCGAGTTGAGCAGCCACGATTTCGGGTGGTAGTTGTCCATGGGCGCAATGGAGTTGCGGTGGCCCGCCCAGTTGATGCGCGCATAGTCTTCTGTATACAGCTCCTGGCGCAGCTCGCGCACCAGTTCGGTTTCCTCGCACACCCATTTCTTCGAGTACATGTAGGACATGGCCAGAAACACCTGGCGCATGTGGATCCACCAGTGCCAGGGCGCAATGGGCACCCAGTCAGGCAGCAGCCAGAGCTCGGGCGGGATGGGGTTGACAATGCCCCAGTCGGCAACGCCGAGGACAGACAGCCACACTTTGACCCAGTGCGGGCCGTGCGTGGCGCCGCCGAGTTTGTGCAGTGTCGCGCGGGCCTTGACCATGCGCGGCTCGTCGGCCTCGACACCCACAATGCGCAGCACCACATAGTTGAGCGCCGTGCCCAGCACTGTGCTCTCGCCCTCAATGTGCAAGCCCCAGCCGCCGTCGTCGGGGTGGGCGCGCGCAAACAGGTAGTTCTTGATCTCGGTCGCGTAGGCCAGCGAGATGGGTGTTTTCGTCACATACCAGGCGATGACAATGCCCGGCAGCAAAAACATGGGTCCGCCGTACTCGCAGGCCCAGTTGCCCGGCGGCAGCTGCAGCTTCTCGAAAAAGGCCAGGCCGTTCTGGACGGACTCGGTAGGGTTTGTCGGCTTGGGGAGGTCGGGGAGGCCGAGAGGGAGATCCAGAAAGTACTTGTCGGCGAGGCTCTGCGGCCACTTCTTGGCTTCGGCGTCGTCGTCGAGGTAGTGCCAGGTCTGGCAGCCGGCATAGTCCTTGAGACGCCACCGTAATGGGTCTGTCCGCTCGGGCAGCTTCTGGCGCTTGGCCGAGTCTTTTGGGTCGTGATGGACGTCGCTTCCGCGCTTTTTACTCGTGTCCGCCGTCCGGGGGGTCTTTTCGGGCCCCTTGGCATCAATGCCCGTAGAGCGTGTTTGCACCATGTCGGCGGGAGTCTGATGTCGTCGAGTGTGCGTGTGCAGGTGCCGACGGTGGTGTCGAGGTAAGAAAGCACTGTTGACGGATGAGGTCGAAAGAGACGAGATGATGTTCGCAGTCAGCTGTTGTTAAGGGGAACCCGCCGCGAGCTTTAAGACGGTCGCCCGATTCTTATTGGGGTTCAGACGATTACCAGACGACAGCTGGACACCTTTGATTAGCGCTAATGCACCCCTGTTTCTCCACCCGCCAGAATGCCCTCTCGAGTCCCTGTAAATATGCCTCCGGGATGGTTCCGCCCCTGAAGCACAGGAAGCGGCATGTGAGATTAGTGGCACATCGCTCCTTCCCGCATCGCATCGTGAATAAGTCGGAATGGCTCCGTCAAACAACAAGACATCACCGCGACTTCCCAAAACAAATGCATACCCACGATCGTCATGTCCAACGCTCTTTCCGGTCTTGGCTCTGCTGAAAAGGGGTAATCGTAAAAACTGTTGCCGAAGAATTCCATGTCCAAAGCTCTTCTCCCTAATTTGTTGGGATCTCTTGGTTGAGAGCCCCTGAATTGCATCAACAATGATCCTCAATCTCACGCCAGCAAATAGCAACAACCCGTTCACTAGCAAAGGATTGTAACTTTCTGCGCATTGCATCTCTTCCGTTGCAGGAGAATGTCCAGTCTAGCCAGTGTCTCTCGACCGGCCGCCCTGTCCGCCTCTCCCTCCTCATTTCCATCTGCCTCGACTTCGTCGCTCGATTACAATGGACCATCACCAGCCGACAGTCTTCACAGAGCCAACGCAAGAAGCAAGAACGTTGCCGACGCAAGAAGAAACATTGCCAGCTTTGCGGTTGCACCAACCAGCCGCATGGGAACGACTGTGAACAAAATTGAGCAGATTATCGAGAATGTCCTTGACAACGTCAACCGGGGCCAAGAGCTCTCGATTCCCTTTTCCCGTCGAGCCAAACCGAGAGGCGGGCGAACGGCATCCTCCCAGACGCAAAGCCAGAGCCAGAGCCAAGGCAACGATGCAGCCAGGCGGCAGCCCCGTGGCTTTGTGTCGTTTCCCGGCAAGACAGAGGCCGAGGGCAAACTATTCAGTGGGCACCAACATCACTATCACTTTTGGAGACCACACTCACAAATCCCTGGATACAACCTTTCACATAACTATACTGTGAAGTACTCCGTACTGACAAAACGATGACCTGTCCCAGCCCAAGTTTTGAGCATCCTGCAGCTGTCCCACCAGGCCCTACTGTCGGGCACATTCGTCACCAAGAGGTATGTGGGAATGATGGATAGAAGCGTGCCCGGAGACAGCGGTGAAACGGAACGCATTCGACGATTCTGACATCTGCCAGGAACATCTTTTACCAGTACCGGGATCTGTTTCGGGATCAGAGAGTCGTTGACGGGCTGGTCGACGACATTGCCTACACCCTGAGTCTCGGGCGGGACTCGCTAAATATTGTGAGTCTCTCTCCCAAGAAAAACTACCATTGACGACATCTAACAGGCCAGGTTGCTGCCAGTGTTGGCATGGTGTGTGGCCAGTTGGGTTTTATGGCCAGTGACAATGCGTACTGCTACGCGGCCAGTCAAGAAAATGCAAGTCGATCGTTCCCACAGCCCGCTCTCCAAGGGTGTGACTTGAACTAACATGTACGACGTACCAGGGCATTGTTATTCCACCAGTGAGAGAGATCCAGGGGCTCGACCTATCGGCGTGCCAATGGATCCTTGTTATTGAGAAGGAGGTGAGTCTTTTGTCACAAGGCGTCTTATAGAAAAGCCAACATTAACTTGCTAACAACCGCCAGGCCACCTTTCGGACACTTGCTGCATCGGGCTATTGGAACACCTCCATGGCCGGGCCTGGAGCTCTCCTTACGGTATGTACATTTCTTCAGCACCAGTACGACGTACAATCTTACCCACCGCTAACCAGTCCAGTCCAAAGGTTACCCTACCCTCGTCACCCGCTGGTTCCTCCACCATGTCCACGAGACGGCACCCCGCCTTCCCATCTATGGCCTCGTCGACTACGATCCCCATGGCGTGCGCATCTTTCGCACCTACAAGTACGGCAGCCAGAGTTTGGGTCACGAGACCAATACCACCGTTCCCGGCATGAAGTGGCTCGGTATCCAAAGTAGTGACCTCATGCGTCCAGTCGCCAGCACAGGAGGACGGCACACATGGTCCGCCCTCGATGATGTCCTGCCGTTGACCGGTGCCGACCGCCGCACAGCCGTGTGCCTTCTCAAAGACATGGTCTACAACGGCAACTACAACGGCAACTACAACGGCAACTCTGACTCCGACGAAAGCTCTTATGAACAGATCCGCGAAGTGCAGGTCATGTTGATGCTCAATGTCAAGGCCGAGATTCAGGCGGCCGACGACTATGGCGATCTCGCGGCGTGGCTCGACGAGAAGCTGTACCACGCTCAGGAGGGTGGTATAGAGGAGATGTAGTGTGGTGCGCAGAAGAATGGCAAAAGCTGTGTGCCTAAATCGCACCTACATTTGTAAAGGTTTGATGGAGCGTCAACGACCGCAAGGCTGAGGCAGGCTCAACAAAGTTATCCAGATACAGTACGCTAGTACTCCGTACACAATTCGTACTGTACAAAGTACACACAGATTAGCGCCAGTATGGTGTCAGTAGACAGTGCCATCTTGCCCACCAAGCACTGTCCTTCGCCCCGCGCTGCTAGCCTTGGGGCCCAAAAAAAAGTTTTAGCAGACGTCAATGTCGATTCCAGTCTTCTCATTGGCTCTTTCAACGTCAACTCTCCAAAACTCATATTTCTGTCCTCGCTCGCTGCGCTCACTCGATTATCGCTCCGCTCACTCGATTTTCATTCTCCTCACTCGCTCCGCTCGTTCATTCTTTTTTCTGTCCTCGGTCGCTGCGCTCACTCGATTCTCGCTCCGCTCGTTTCTCACTCTGAACATGGTGCTCACCGAAGACGAGGTCGACGACCTCATCTACTTTGCCCGCGCCAACGAGGCCGACGACTTCAAGACGACGCTCGCCGACCTCGCCAAGACGCACGGCGATGCTCTGACGGTGCTGGCCGCCGCCGTCGACGCCGGCAAGAACACACCCCTGCACATGGCGGGGGCCAATGGGCATAAAGGTACCCTGCGTAGCAACGAGGTTGTGCGACGACGTTCTCGGAGAAACCACACTGACACTGACACACCCGTAGACATTGTCTCCCTCATTCTGAGCGAGATCAAAGCCTCTCCCAAAGACAAAGAGGCCCGCCAATCCTTTCTGGACGCCGCCAACTCGTTTGGCAACACGGCGCTGCACTGGGCGGCTATGAATGGCCACCTGGACGTGGTGAAGCTGCTGGTCGAGGAGGGCGGTGCGAGCCCGGCCCTGGCCAACGACAAGAACTATGTGCCGCTGGACCTCGCGGGCCTAAACGACAAGGTGGCCGTGGTGGACTATTTCTTGGCGTCGGCCGAGAAGGCGGAGAAGGCCGAGGAGGCTGCCTCCAAGAGCGCGGGCAACGGTGAAGGCTCCAGCAGCTTGGACAAGGCAACGGCCAACCTGAACCTGAACCTGAACAAGGAGGCTGCCGCAGAGGGTGCCGACGAGGAAGAGGAGGAGGTCGTGGTGATGAAGGCCACGCGGGAGGGCGATGAGATTGTCTTTAGCGCGGAGAAGAAGTAGGGGGCAGGGGGGTGTCTTTGTTTGATTTCCTTTTCTCTTTTCACGTTTTCATGTTTACAAAAGGGCGGCGTCCCGGTTTGCGTTTGCATTTGCGTTTTTTATAGTTTCGTTTAGCCCTTTATACAATGCATAGACCACTACATCATTCAGTTTGCATAAAATATGGATTAAAAGGACGGTGCGGGGTGTTTTCTTCATATTACTAGAAGTCCATCCATACAATTTGGTCACGATTATAGATACTCCGTAGAAACGTAAAAATCCATAACCAGAGAAAGAAGAAGTGTAGAGGTCAAACTGAGAAAATACAAAATACAAAATACAAAATACAAAATACAAAATACAAAATACAAAATACAAAATACAAGAAAAGTATAAAACCCCGGAAACAACAACCTCACTTTCGGTAGATGCAGGTACTTGTGTAGTGCCCTTTGCACTGACATTCCCGACACCACGCCTCCTCTGCTGAATGGGCATAACCACACTCCCAGCCACGGGTGCACCCCTGGCCTCGAAAACGGCAGGCCTCTGTCTTCCAGAGCTTAAAGTTCTGGTAGGGGTATTTCTGAAACAGGCTGCGCTCCTGGGATGTATGCTGCTTGCCACACTCGCCGCGGGCGCTGCAGCGAATCTCGGCCGCACATTTTTGTCGGCTTATCTGCGCCCGGCGGTGCACGGCGTTGGGATCGGAGCGGGTGACTGTTTGCCACTTGCTGCCGTCACCTTCGCCGTCTCCCACATGCTCAAGATGCTCCGCACTGCCAGTTGCAGTGCCCAGCATTTCCGCTTTAGCCTGAGCCACTGCGTCTCCGTCTTGGTCTCCGTCTTGGTCTCCGTCTTGGTCTCCGTCTTGGTCTTGGTCTTCCTCGTCGTACTCGTCTTCCATCTCCGTCTCCTGCACGCTGGCATTGTCAGAGAGCGGCGCGTACATGTTTTTTGTTGTCTCGGCAGGCGGAGCGGTCCGCTTGGCCTGCGCGGCATACTCGGGCCATGAGAGGACCGTCGCCTTGCCCTTGAAATCCCGACGCAGACGGACCAAGACGGTTTCAATATTTTTGGCATTCGGGAACTCAGCCACGAGCACATACGACCCCATCTTCTTGTCGGGCGAGATGTAAAACACCCTGCCCAAAAGTATGATATGGTCACACACGGCCTTTTCAATGTGCTTGATTGTTTTCTGGCTCATTGTGGTTCCCGGCGAGGAGTGGCTTTTGCTTTCGTCGATTTTGTGGGTTTTGTTGTCATCTACGTCTTTGCCGGCGCCGCCTTTCTTTGGACTAGACCCGCATTCTCTCCTCTCTTCGGCCGGCTCGTACCATCCAGGGACAAAGTCAGTCAACACGACGGCCTTGGACGGCTCGACCCGGTTGCCCTGGCGCGTCGAATAAAAGTTGGTAAAGGAGATCTCGGCAAAGATCCAGTCCAAGAACCGCACACAGAACAGCGGATGCTGGCCCTCGCCGCCCTGCAGCTTCAGGTACTCTTTGGAGATGCCCGATTTCCACGCCCAGAGCTCGAGGTGGATCCCTGCATCCAGCACCTTCTTGATGGGCTGCATCATATCACGGTCGCCCGAAATACAGATGAAAACTGTCCGGTTCTTCTTTGCCAGACCGTCGCCCGGCCTGTACTTGGCTTCGAGGCGCAGCTCCGTCGCGACTTCGGCCATGTCAGCGCCCATGGAGTTGTCCACCTCTTTTTCGCGGCCCATATTGGCACGGCCTTTAGGGGCGGCTTTGTCGTAGATTTTGGTCGTAAACTGCTTTTTCCGGATGGCTTCCCAGACCGCGTCGTTGGGCGGCGGCCGTGAACCATACAGGTAAGACGGCTTCCCCTGCGTGCGGTAGGAGCCGTCGTTGGCCCGCAGCATGGTGTTGACCAGCCGTCCAATGTTGATTCGCAGCCGCGGATCTTGGTCGCTGTCGGTCAGCTTCGGCATGTGCGTGTTGCCCTGTGCCGCGAACTTTTGGGCCTCGATCCAGATGTTTGAGTCGTCGATGAAGAAGAGACACTCTTTTGGAACCTCTGTAGCCATTTTGAATGTGGGTGTGCCTGCTTCTTGGGAGCTTCTGGGGGCTTTGGGGGGTCGGGATGAGCTGGATGGTTTTGTTTATGGGAAAAGCCGAAAGCGATGCTCTGCTTTGCTTGTTTTTTTTTTTTTTTTTTTTTCTTTTGGTTCTGATGTCAAGAGAAAGGAGCTGCTTGTTGCATCGGATTGTCAGAAAAGCAAGCATAACAGGTGGTCGTCACCATGATGGGAAAATGGAAACCATCCACCTTTAAGTAGTGCGATGAAAGCAGGAGTACGTGCGCCTGCCTGGATACTCCCAAAAGGCTGACGGCATTTTGAGCCGCAACAAATGGCACTTTGCTGCAGCCTCTGAGTATGCAGTAGACGATAGTTTGTGCAGTTTCCTGCAGCCCAAGCCTCACCTTCTAAAGTTCGTACAATCCGTTGGCTGCCACTTCCCCGCCGAGAAGGATCGAAAGTGCTAGAAAAGCACTTTGTTCGAACGAAGAGATCCTCAAACAGAAGTGGTGCGCCTTTTTCGAAGGAGTAGGAAGCCTTGCGCTTGGCCGGTGGCTTTGGGCCACAATGATACTGGCCTCACATTGGGCCTCACCGAAACAGGCCCAATAACGAGGCACGGGCATCCAGCCTCGAGGAGAGAAAAAAGGAACAGCGCCTAGCTGAGGGGTGTATCTGTGTCGAGCAATAATGAAATGTGACTGTCAATGGTGAGTGAAATATGACTGTGGCTCGTTTGCGAGGGATCATAAAAAGACAAAAGGGGCTGGAGAGGAGAAGAAAGAGGCGGAAATATCAGCGGGAAATGCAAGAAATGTCAACAGCTATAAACGTCACGCAATCGCAAAACTTTGAGTATAAGAGGCAAGAGCAGACATTGGTTGCACTTTCCATATGTAGCCATCTGTGGGTCGTCCCTGCTGGATATCAACAAATATGCACATTAGCCGCCCACCAGGAAGGAGAGGTGCTGTTCATTCTGATCAAGGCAGGAAGGTGCTTCCCTAAGCAAAATTGCACTTGCCAAATGTGCAGCTTTGTCGACAGCGGCTATTTTCAAAGCTTGTCTGAGCTCTAGCATGCAAATGCTTGACAGACGTCAAAAGTCAAATAGTAGGGAAAGCAAGGCAGAGCTAGTAGAAGAAGAAGAAGAAGAAGAAGAAGAAGAAGAAGAAGAAGAAGAAGAAGAAGAAGAAGAAGAAGAAGAAGAAGAAGAAGAAGAAGAAGAAGAAGAAGAAGAAGAAGAAGA
>JADHKQ010000069.1:0-72466 GCA_019925375.1 Sporothrix euskadiensis
ACTAACACTAACACTAACACTAACACTAACACTAACACTAACACTAACACTAACACTAACACTAACACTAACACTAACACTAACACTAACACTAACACTAACACTAACACATAACACAACACTAACACTAACACTAACAACACTAACATAACACTAACATAACACTAACATAACATAACAAGTAAATATAAAAAACGAAACGGTATTAAATTAAATAATTTCGTTATTTTACGTAATTTATATATTTAACGGTTAATTTATATAAATAAGAAAAGTAAAAAAAAAAAAAAAAAATTAAAAATAAAAAAAAACGTTATATAATATTAATAACGGCCGAGTTTTATATTTACGTTTAACTATAATTTAAAATCTTAGTTAATTAATTAATAAAGAAACGGTAATTAAACGATATATTATATATTATATAATTAACGACTATAATCCGTACGAGCCGAAATATATTTAACGGGTTTAAGTTACCGTCGTCGGGCCAGCGACTATACTTGTACCGGATAACTTAAAGAATAAAGAAACGTATTACTATTAATACGACCGAGATCTTTTTCGTATACTAGCCGGGTAACGTAAAGCTTCCGTCGGACCGTATAATAAAAACGGCTATCGTAATTAATAAATATAAATTAAAAGGGTTATCCTTGTACGTTATATTTATTAAAGCGAGATATTAAACGACGACTTTATAAAGGTCGTTTTATATATACGGTCGTATAAACTTAGTCCGTAATATATTTATAACGTTATTATACGTCTCTTTTAAAATATAATTAAAGGGGCGGCCGTACCGTTAATCGCCGTCCGTAATCTCTTTCCGTATAATAACCGTTAAAATCTTTTTTTATAT
This sequence comes from Sporothrix euskadiensis, assembly GCA_019925375.1. Lineage (NCBI taxonomy): Eukaryota > Fungi > Ascomycota > Sordariomycetes > Ophiostomatales > Ophiostomataceae > Sporothrix > Sporothrix euskadiensis. The sequence continues at coordinate 863 of JADHKQ010000069.1, forward strand.
CGTTATATAATCGTTAATAATACTCTCGGTATAAATATTTAAAAAAAGCGTCTTTAATTTACTTATACCGGCCTCCCGCCGCGTTAGTTTAAATAAAACGTTAATATTATTAAAATAACGCGTTAAAGTATCAGTCTCTCGTATAATAATATCGAGTATTTTCTATAAAGTTATTAACTTTAATATCCCGTCCTTTAAACGGGTAATAATATATAATTACGCGGCGTCCTTTCCCTTTAAGTACCGCGTTTATTCCGTATAAATTACTTATATATTAAATTAATTTTAATCGTTATAAACGGCGGAGTAAATAATAACTGTAACGCTAGTCGACGAGTTATATATACTTCGTATACGTTCTTTAATAATATCGAGAAGCGCGTATTTAAAGCGGAAAATAAAGACTTAAGTTAAAGCGAGGGACGGGTCGGTGTTAACGATAAAAAAGTACGTATTAATTAAGTTAAATATAAAGAGCCGTTAATATTAAACGTAATCGACTTATAATACGTCTCGTATAATAATAATACTTTTAATTAACCGACCGCGCCGTTATAAATTAATTTACGTATACTTCGTACGGAAGTGTTTTTAAATACCGTCGTTTATTTAAAAGAGAAAGTTATATATTTCGTATAACTTACCGTCGTTATACGGACTTAAAAAGAAAGGAATAACTAGAGACGGATTCGTAAAGTTATTTTAGAGAAGCGGACGGGCGGCGTTTTAATTAAAGAGAAAATTAAATGTAAATTTAATTTAATTTTATATAACTCGCTCGTTAATTAAGTTAAGTTTATTAACTTTATATTAAATACGGACGTAATATACGAGTTAATTACGGATTAATACCTAGTAATATTAAAGATAAATAATAATATAAAAGGTCGAGTAAAAGAGAAATACGTTTATTATATAAAGAGAGCGTAATATACTCGGTTACTTTATTTATTATCGTTTCCGTATAACGCGCGTAATTTACGTATTTTATAATTTTTTATTAAAAAGAAGTTAATATAATTTTACTTTATTTTTTCTTAAAATAATTTACTTTTATAGTCGGTTCTCTTTTTATTTATTTTATAATAAGTCTTTATTTAGTTTATTTCTCGTACGTATTATATAAAGTTATTATTTAATTTACTTTTACTTTTTCTTATTAATATTTTTATTTAATTTATTTTACTTAATTATCGTACGGAGCCTTTATTTAATTTATTTTATTTAACTATTATATAAAGCCTTTATTTAATTTATTTCTCTTATTGGTTATATAAAACTTTTATTTAATTTATTTTTACTTTTTTTTATTAAAGTCCTTATTTAGTTTATTTCTTTTAATTATTATACGGAGCCTTTATTTAATTTATTTCTTTTATTAATTATATAAAGTTTTTATTTAATTTATTTTTACTTTTTTTTATTAATATCTTTATTTAATTTATTTCGTTTAATTATTATACGAGACTTTTATTTAATTTATTTCTTTTATTTATTATATAAAGCTCTTAACGAGTTTTTTTTACTTCTTTATACGGCCCCTTTATTTATTTTTTTCTCATACTTAACGTATAAATTATCCTTTTAATTTTCGAAATTTATTTTTATATAACTTATTACGTTTATCGTCCGTATAAACGGTTTAACTTTTTTTTCTTAAAAAGAACGCGTTTTATTTTATTTTATTTTACTTTCTTTTTTATTTTATCTCTCGATAATCTTTTCCCTTTACCTTTCTCGATTAATAACGTACGATATTATCCTTTCCCGCCTTTTTTAACCGGCGACGTTTAATATAATTTATTTATTACTCGAGTTTAATTAAGTTCCCGGCCGCGCCGTCCTTAAAGTTAATATTAATTAAGTTTCCGGCCGTATTAAACGCGGAGAGTACGTTATTTAACGAGGAGTTATTATACGGTTAGTTATATATATTATAGTTTATATAACGGTCGTAAAACTTATAATTAACGTAATAATTATAAAACGAGCTTACTAAGCGGTAATAAACCGTAAAGGGAAACGGGAGGCCGTATAGACTCCGCTCGGTCCGTTAAATATAAATATAATACGGCCGGAGGAACTATAAGTAACCGCGGTTAATAATTAAGAGTACGTTAATATAACTCGGGCGGTACGTATAAATTTAATTAAAAGTAATTTTACTTTAAAGAATAATTACGTTATAACCGTATTAATTAACGAGGTCTTTTTATACGGGATTATAATATTAATCCTTTAATTATAAACCGTTAATCGTTAATATTTAAAACGCCGTATCGTTACTTCGAATCCGGCCTTAAATAATTAATTATTATAAAGGTATTTAATTCTCGTCGTACGGAATAACGAATTAATTTTAATTATTATTTTAATTATCGTTTAAGTTATACGAAATAATCGCTTAATCGTCGCCGTCGTAGTTACTATCGTTTATTATATTAACGTACGTAATTTCTTTTTTTCTTTTTTAAAGTTCGAGTATAATACTTTTATAAATTATAATTATTTTTCTTATTATAATAAAAAAAAAGAAAAAAGATAACGTATATAACGAGAGGTTTATTTTATATATTTTTACGTCTAGTATTATATAAAGAAATATATTTATATTTTTTTTTCTTTTTATTTATAAATAACTCGTACGTTATATTTAAAAATTAACTTTTTATTATTATTCTTTTTTATTTATTTATAAATAACTCGTATATAAGTATTTTAATTAAGACCACCGCCTAATTACATAATACATAAAGTACGCGCGGACGCGCGCTAAGCAACAAGGCCATTATATCGTAGATTAATTATAAATATTTATTTATATCGAATAAAGGCTTAATTCCACGACGTTCTATAACACTTACGTTTACACTACGATTACGAAGGAATAAATAGTCGGACAGGGAAATAGAAGTTACTAGAAGAAAGAGAAGGAAAAGATAAATAGAATTATAGTAAACGGGCGTCTATAAATAGAGCCTTTTTAACGGGATAGTAAATAAAAGTTAAAATAAAAGAATTAAATATTATTAATATTATAAGAGTATACACTTACCGTAGGACTACTTACGGACGTATATAGTAATAATAGTAATCTCTTAAAATACCGGTGACCCGACACTAATTAATTAAACGGTACTAATAGTAAGGATAAGTTAATATTTTAAACCGTTTTAAATTATATAACACTACCCTTCTCCTATCCCTCCACTTCCTACAAGACTAGACACACTCTCTTTTATTATAATAAGTAATATATATAAAGAAGAAGGGTTTAATTAAGGACCCTTTTAAACCCCTCTCCCTATTAACTATCCCTCTTTATAAAACTAAAAAAGTAAAAATATAACGCTTAATAAGTTATATATTATTATCGAGACTACCCCCCTTATTAATAACGATATATAAGGAGAGTTTCGTAACACTTATAAAGATTAAACTATCGATAATTTTAATAGTTATAGAGTTATTAATAAAACCCTCCGTAATACTCTTATCCGGTATAATACTTATATTAAGAGCTTAAACGTAAACGAAGTATCGATTAACTCCGTATTAATAGATACTTTAAACGAATTAAAATAGTATAAATAAACCGGATATTAACTTATTACCCTAGTAAAGAAAGGGAAAATTAAAACGCGCGAGTATTATATTTAAAAGCTTATTTCTAATTATATTAATAAGGAATACTTTTATAATCTCGAGGAGTTAATTTAATTTAACTCGACTAACGACTACGTTAACTATTTTTCTCTTAATTAAAACCCTATTTACTCTCTTAGATATATAAGACCTTTTTCCCCTTAAAACGTACGAGCCTTAAATAACGAAAACTTAAATAAAGGACCCTAGTATAATAAAGGTAAGTTCGTTAAGTTAAATAACTCGAGAGATTACTTTAAATAGTTTAAAAAAGGTAACTTACGTAACTAGGGGTTTAGATTTGTCCCTTTAAAGCTTAAAAGTCTTTTTACCGCTTTAAATAATCCCTATTAAATTAATTTAACTTATTAAAGTAACCCCTTTTATAATAATAATAACTTATTATTTAATATAGTTAACGTTTAATATTACTTAATAAGATTTCAATTAAATAAAAATAAAAAAGCTTAACGTACTCTCGTTATTATTTACAAGGCCGTTAATAACGAGAATAAGTACGAAGACAGTTGTAATAACCGAGGCTATAAGTATAAGCTTTAACGCTTCCTCGATACTTATTTCCGTACGGGCCTTTCGGAGTATTACCTCGTTAAAGTACTTTTAATTATAATTATTAGGACCGTTAAAAACTATTATATTAACTTTATACGTAATTATTATAATAATTAATATATAGTAGTTATAGGGATAATAACCCGTTTTAAAGACGAAATACGTTAACGCTCCCGCGAATCCGTTTAAATAAATATAACTCTATCTTTTTTTATAACTATTAACGAGAATACTTAAAATTAATTTATTTCTATAACTATTTAATTACTCTTCGAAAAACTATAAGTTATATAATACTTTTTACTTAAATACCTTCGTAATAAGAGTAGTCTCCGTAACCGGTTAATAAACGTTTATAAAATATATCTTAACGTTAACGAAGACGTAACTTCGTATATAATAGTTAATATAATAATAATATAAATAATAGTTACTTTATTAATAAAGATAACTATTAAAAAACGGATTAAAAGCTTTATAAACGCTTACTTAACTAATAACGAGTCGTTTATAACGGACCGCACCTACTACGGTATTACCCCTTACTCCTCTCGATATATATACCGCCGTAAACGTAGTCGAGGCCGTAACCGTTACTTTAATAATTAAATAACTATTAATAGCCGTATTAATCGAGATAAAAACACGAAATGTTATATCTATAAGAAAACGGACTATCGATCCTATAAGTATACGAAAAAGGAATAAAAAGAGTATAAAGTTAAGTAAAACGCGTACAATTAAGACAAAGGCATAGCTTACGAAAGCTTTATTATAAACTTCGAAGGACCTCGAAATAACTTCGAAGAGAAAGATAAAATTATATATAAAGGAGATTTTAACGAGGATAACGAGTAATTTAAGAGTTTCGTTATAGAGGCGTTTAATACTCTTTTTAATTAAAAGGCGATTAACGTTATCTCTAACTTAATAAACTCTCGAATTCTATACGTTATAATTAACGCTTAAGACTCTTATTAAGACTTTAATTAAGACTTTTATAAAGCCTTACTTTTAATAACACTTATATAACCTCGTTATATTTTTAATTACTTTTATAGTATTATTATTAATATAAGTATAATTATATACTCTATTACTAGATACGGATAATTTTACGTACTATAAGAGGTATACTTAAACGTTAAAATAAATATAACAAGTAATAGTACCGTTTCTATAAATTTCGGCGTCGGAAATAGTAAATTTATAAGATTTATTACTATAAAGACTCTAATCGGAGCTATAATATTTTATATAATACTAGTTAACACCCCTTTTTTACTTTACTTAAAAGATATAGATCGCTTCGACGCGTATTTTAATAATACTAAGGATATATTAATTACCGTTAAGAAATAAGTCCCGGTTACTCGCCGCTTCGGATACGCTTTTATTAGTGTTATAAGCGCCGTAACCTTTAGTTTCGACTATTTCTTTTCTAAATAGGAGCTTTAACGTCTTTATAAACGTTTTAGTTATCCCTTTATTAACCGACTTTAAAAATTATTATTAAAAGTTAAATACGACGATATAAAATAATTAAAAGAGTTAAAAAAGATTAAGGAGTTCTATTATTATTATTAAATTTATTAAGTAAACCCTTAACGCTTTAAATTTAACTTAAAAGATAGTAATAACGTTATTTTTAATAACTTTATTATCGTTGACGTAGTGTATATTAACGGTGACCCCTTTTTATACGTTATTAACGAAGTTATTAATTACTCCGTTAACCGTTAATTAAAAGATATAACCGCTTAATATATATAAAACTACTTCCGTTAATATTAAATCGATACGTATCTTAGCCCTCTAAACGTTATTATTTATAACGTAAGTACTAACTTTATAGTTAAGGAGTTTTATAATAACGTAGTTTTAAACGGATCTATTATTAAAGCAGTGTTTATAGAAGCTTACAACTCCGTTAATCTTATTAAACGCTATTATAACCCTATTAAGCGAGCCTATATAATTATTATTACTAAAATCTTTAGACTCTCTCGTAATATAGCCTTATAGATAACTTTTAAGGCTATTAATAATACTATAGGACTTAATAGGCTTATATTAACCTTGTTTATTTATAAAGTTTACTTACGTATCTCTATTACTATTACTCCTTCTCCCACTATTACTTAACGTAACGTAATAATTCGAAAGGTTATAAAAAAGGTATAACGTATAAAGGCTTAACGGTAAATTATTAAAGTAATTCGTATACGTAACGGACTAAATATAAAGAAAATCTACTCTCTCGCTATTAATAACTTAGTCTTAATTTAGAGACTAGCTTTAAATAAAAGAAATAATCGCTAAACGGGACCTTATAAACTATTAATAATATAAAACGAGATTTATATTATAAATACCGGTAATAATAATAATATTAATATACGAAGTATATTTATTCGGAAGTATACCGGAGAACGGACTTTTAATTAAACGGCTTAAGAGGATATCCCCGTTAATTAACCGGCTCTCCCGGTATTAAAGGCCCCGCGCCGTGGCCGCGGAAGACCGCGAAAAGTCCCCCTCGCCGCCGTATATATTATTTACGTATTTAATAATAAATAAATTTAACTACTAGAGCCGTCGTTTAAAACGTCTCGCGTTATAGAGATCGTTAAATTAATAAAAAAAAGAGTTTTTTAAGTAATATAACGCTTCGAAGTATTAAAGGGTATACGTATTTTTAACTTTTATTTCGTTAATATAATTAAAAACGAGGGTACCGCGTAAGTACTTAAAAAGTCTCGATTAATCGTTTAAATATATAATAACGTTAATAAGGTTATAATACTTACGTAATCGCCTACTATTTAACGTACGAGTTAACGCTTAATTTTAAGTATTATAACAATAAAACTTTTAAACGAAAATACTACTCTCCTCGTTCGAGATATTTCGTAAGTTTACGTATAATCGAGTACGATTTTAAATAAAGACTTCTTCGTTAACTTACTTAAAGTAATTCGTAATACCCTTAGAATTTAACCCGGAGAAATTTAAAAGGTCGTAAAGCTATTATATAACGTTCTAGAAGTGGAAAATTATTAATTTAATACGTATTATAACTATTATACGAAAACCCTCGAGATAGAGGTATCGACCTATAACTTATACTTCTTAGTAATAAAAAGAGAGGCTTTTAGTATAGTAGGTTTATAAACCGATAATACGTTAATCCTAGTAAATAATATATTCGCCGCTAAGAAAGAAAAATAACTTTAAGAAGTTAAATTCCTCGTTAAACTACGCTAAAAGTTAATAATAAACGCACTTATTTCGTTTAATAGTAACTTAATCGAACTACTTAAGGATAAGAGTATTCGACTCTCTTAAGAGCGTTAAACGAAGGGACTCTTATAAGTAATAAATACGGTTTCGTACGTAATATAACGAGTCCGCGGAGCTTATATCGCTTTTATATATTAACTTAAAGTAATATACGACTTATTTATTACGGTATAGTATACCGATTCCGATTAAAAAGCTTTTAAAGCGTTAAATAGTCGTATTTAATAATAAATCGATAATAAAAAGCGAGGACTTCGCTTCGTGTTACTAGACGAGAAAACTATCTAGATTATCGTCTTTATAAACGTTAACTTCGTAAATAATACCGATTTAAACTTCTAAGTCGATTACGTAGTCGTTTTACGAGATATAATAAATAAGGCGAATATTATCTACTAGTCTTTTATTAAATATAAAAGAGTTATCCGTAGCGTTTTAATAGTTAAACTCTACGTTATAACGAATAGCTTCGACATTTCCGCCGCGCTAAAAGCAACGGTTAATTAAATCCTCGGTCGTAAGGTCCCTTTAATTATTTACATTAATTCGAAATCCCTTTTCGACTCTCTTATTAAGCTTAATACGACTAAGGAGAAGCGCTTTATAATTAATATTTAATATATTAAATAAGTATACGAGAGACGCGAAATTATAAAGGTTAAGTAAATTATTAACGTCGATAACCCAGCAGACGCTATAACGAAGCTAGGTAATAAAGTATATAAAGCCTTATAAAAGCTTATCGATAATAACTATATCGAGTTTAAAGAGACTATTTAAATAAAGAGAAAAGAGATATAATACCTTACTTTTATTACTTTTAAAAGAGTTACTAGTATGGGTATTTTAATTAAGACCACCGCTTAATTATATAATACACAAGGTACGCGCGGGCGCGCGCTAAGTAATAAGGCTATTATATCGTAGATTAATTATAGATGTTTATTTACATCGAATAAAGGCTTAATTCTACGACGTTTTATAACACTTACGTTTACACTACGATTACGAAGGAACAAATAATCGGATAGGGAAATAGAAGTTACTAGAAGAAAGAGGAGGAAAAGATGAATAGAATTATAGTAAACGGGCGTTTATAAATAGAGCCTTTTTAACGGGATAGTAAATAGAAGTTAAAATAAAAGAATTAAATATTATTAATATTACAAGAGTATACACTTACCGTAGGACTACTTACGGACGTATATAGTAATAACAGTGATCTCTTAAAACACCGGTGACACGATATCGGACGTTATATTTAAAGATACTTTTTTTATTATTATTCTTTATTCTTTTTTTTTTATTTATAAATAACTTATACGTCGTATTTAAAAAAAATGTTTTTTATTATTATTATTTTTTTTTTCTTTATTTATAAATAACTCGTACGTTATATTTAAAGATACTCTTTTTATTATTATTTTTTTTTTTTTTATTTATAAATAACTCGTACGTTATATTTAAAAAAAATCTTTTTATTATTATTATTCTTTTTTTTTTATTTATAAATAACTCGTACGTTATATTTAAAAAAAAAAATTTTATTATTATTATTTTTTTTTTCTTTATTTATAAATAATTTATACGTTATATTTAAAAAAAATATTTTTATTATTATTATTCTTTTTTTCTTTATTTATAAATAACTCGTACGTTATATTTAAGAAAAATCTTTTTATTATTATTATTTTTTTTTTCTTTATTTATAAATAACTCGTACGTTATATTTAAAAAAAATATTTTTATTATTACTATTCTTTTTTTTTTTATTTATAAATAACTCGTACGTTATATTTAAAGATACTTTTTTTATTATTATTCTTTATTTTTTTTTTTCTTATTTATAAATAACTCGTACGTTATATTTAAAAATAAACTTTTTATTATTATACTTTTTTTCCGGTTTATAAATAACTTATATATTATATTTAAAAAAAAAATTTTATTATTATTATTTTTTTTTTCTTTTCGTATAATAATTTTTTTTTCGTACTTTATAAATAACTTTTATTATTTTTTTTTCCTTTTTTATTTTTTTATATATAACTCTTTTTTCTTTTTTTTTATATATATACTTTTTTTTTCTTTATTTTTACGAAAGAATTTATAATATATATTATAATATAAAAATAATATATAGTTAATTATTATATTTATTCGTACGAAAAAAAATAAATAAATAAAAATAAATAAAGTTATCGTATAATCTCTTTCCTTTTCGCGTCTCGGTTATTTATACTTTTAATTAATAAAAAGAAAAAGAAAAAAAAAACTTATTTCTCGTACGTTTAAATATTATACTCTTACCGTTTATTTTTTATATATTAATAAAGATTATTAATTATAATATACGTCCCTTTTATAAAGGTACGGCTCTCTTAATTAAGTAAATAAAGAGTACCCTTTAAACGCCGGGCCGTTATATGTAATATAATTAACCGTTTATTAATTAAATTAACGATTAATTATAATATTAATAATAAAACCGTTATAAAGCGAAATTAACGCGTAATAAAATAAATATTATACGAGGGCGCGTTATATTTAATCGAGGGTAAACGTATAAAGGCGGTATTATTATTATTATTATTATTACTCTCGTTAACGTACTCGACGTCTTCGTTATCGTTATACGAGGTTAAGTCGAGCAGTTAAGCGGCCGAGCCGGGCCGCCCGCCGTTTAACGTTATTAAAATATTATATACGAGAGAATATACCGCGCCGGCGTCGAGTTATTTATAGTTTATATAAACGTTATTAAAAAAACTTAATAGTTATACGTAAATAAGAAAGGGGCGGAGAAGGTCCCTGCCCCGCTTTACTTTTTTAACGTATTAATAATACGTTTCTTTTTAAATATAAATATTAACTTTTATAATAAGAATTACGTTTATATATAATTATTAATATAAAAAAAGTTATTTAATTTATACGGTATTTTAAACGATAACTACGTCGCCGCCGTTTAAAGTTAAAGCGCGGTATTAAGTTATATTATAAATAAATAATAATAAAACGCTTTAATATTAAACTCGTATAATTATAAACGGAAACGAAGGGCCGTTATTTAATTTATATATTATAAGCGGAATAAGAAGTTTATCGTACGGTTATTCTCGAAAAGATATAAGTTAATTATAAATATTTTATTTTTTAATAAAGAAAAAGAAAAGAGAAAGTATTATAAAAGTAAAACGCTTAGCCGTTACTTAAACGGCGGCTTTACGGGTTATATCGTCGTCGTCGTTATTATTAGTAAAGGGAATAAAAACGATAAAGAGGTTATCGTTTTTATACGGCGGTAATTACGGAAGACGTAATATCGTAATAGTTATATACGAGAAATAAAGCGATAAAAAAAATAAACGAAATCGTACGAAGATTATAAAAAGTCGTCTCGATATAAAAGAAAGGGAATTATACGTTATCGTATACGGAAAATAAAGCGGAAAAAAAAATAAACGAGATTATACGAGAATTATAAAAAGCCGTTTTAAAGTAATAAAAGGGAAATCGTATATTATTATATTAACGTCGTCGAGGTATAATTATTATTATTTTTTTATTATTACTATCGTATACGTACCGTTATAAGATAGTAATAATAAAAAGCCGACTCGAAGTAAAAGAGAGAGAATTATACGTTATCGTATCGGCGTTATCGAAGTATAGTTATTATTATTATTATTATCGTACGTATACCGTCGCGAGATAGTAATAGGGTTAGTAAGATATAAAAGAGAAAAGGAGAGTAAAAGGGGAGACGATTTTATTTTTCTTTAAGTTTAAAGAAGGGAACGATATTATTTTTCTTTAACTTTAAGGAAGTAGGAGTTATATATTAGTAAATTAAATTTTTCGATTAAGAGAAGCCTTACTATAAGTTTAGCTTTTATTAAATTTCTTCGTTATACGGGCCTTTATTTAAATTAATTATTATTATTATTTTAATAACGTATTATCTCCCGTATAATTAAGAGCGCTCCGTTTATTTTTAATTTCTTATATTTATTATTCTTCCTTACCCTTTAAGTTTACTAGCCCGTATAACTTTTTCTATTTAATTAAATAGTGTCGTACTTTTATTTAATTAAATAACGTTATACGTATTCTTTACTTATTAACTTTATTAATTCGTATAACTCTTTTTATTTAATTAAATAATATCGTACTTTTATTTAATTAAATAACGTCGTACGTATTCTCTATTTATTAACTTTATTAACCCGTACGGCTCTTTTTATTTAATTAAATAGTGTCGTACTTTTATTTAATTAAATAACGTCGTATATATTCCTTACTTATTAACTTTATTAACCCGTACGGCTCTTTTTATTTAATTAAATAATATCGTACGTATTCCTTACTTATTAACTTTACTAGTCCGTACGGCTCTTTCTATTTAATTAAATAATATCGTACTTTTATTTAATTAAATAGCGTCGTACGTATTCCCTACTTATTAACTTTACTAGCCCGTACGGCTCTTTTTATTTAATTAAATAACGTCGTACGTATTCCCTATTTATTAACTTTATTAACTTATACGGTTCTTTTTATTTAATTAAATATATTCCTTATCCGTTAACTTTACTAGTCCGTATAACTCTTTTCGTTTAATTAAATAGCGTTATACGTATTTATTACCTTTTAAGCTTATTAGTCCGTATAACTATCCGTATAACTCTTTTTATTTAATTAATTACGTCGTACGTATTCCTTACTTATTAACTTTACTAGCCCGTACGGCTCTTTTTATTTTATTTAATTAAATAACGTCGTATTTTTATTTAATTAATTGTATTATACGTATTTACTACCCTTTAAGCTTGTTAACCCGTATAATTACCCGTATAAGTCTTTCTATTTAATTAATTATATCGTACGTATTCTTTACCTATTAAACTTAATAGTCCGTACGGCTCTTTTTATATAATTGATTACGTCGTACGTATTTCCTACCTATTAAATATATTAGCCCGTATAGCTGTCCGTACGGCTCTTTTTATTTTATTTAGTTAAATAACGTTATACGTATTCTTTATTTATTAAGTTTACTAGCCCGTACGGCTCTTTTTATTTAATTAAATTTTATTATACGTACTCTTTATTTATCGAGTAAAAAAAGAAAAAGAAAAAAAAAAGAAATAATACTTTTCGTACTCGAACCGAAGTGTTTATAATAATAAAAATATACGTTATTATATTTAACTATCTAGTCCGATATAATATTATACATAGTAAAAGAATTATATTATATACTAAGTCGGAAAAATATAAGTTATACCTAGTTAGCATAACTTTTATTTTTCCTTCTTATTCTTTTTTACTTACAGCCTTCTAATTAGAAGTCTACTATTATCTTAGTTAACCGCTCGGTAACGGTTCGGTACGCTAGGCGCGTCCCGACACTACTAAAAGGGAAAGCTAATAAGCTACGCTTAATACGGGCCCTGAGAGATTACGAGGAGGATAAGGGGCAAGTTAAACTTAAGAAAAAGAAAAACGAAGGAGAAACTCGAAAGAGAGAAGGAAGAAGAGGGATAATAAGTAAAATAGTATCGAAGAATAATAACGATAGAAAAGTACGAGAATACCCATCGAATATTAACTGTAACGATACGATTATAACCGGCGAGAGATATTATACGAAAAAGGTATTACGTAAACGTAAGCGCTCTTAATTAAAACTCCCCTTGCTAGGGAGAACCGATCGGGAGCGTAGTAAACGAAGGCCGCTTCGCGGGCCTCGAAAAGAGTAAAAATATAAAAGAAACGAGTTTTCCTTCTTAACGTTTAAACGTCTTATTATTATTTAAATGTAATATAAAGAATACTCGACCTTCCCGATTACTATTCGAGTTTTACCTTTAAGTTTAATTTTCGTAATAGTAATAAAGGGAGGGCTAGGGCGTTATACCTTATTTTATTAACGATTTAAATAGGGATTTCTTTACGCTTTTTCTCTTTTACCGTACTTTTAATTAAAGTTATAAGATCGGAAAAAGGGAGGATACGAGGATAACGTATTAAACTTAAAAAGGAAAAAAAAATATTAACTAAGAAAATAGAAAATAAATAAAAAAAATAAATAACTATATAAAAACCCTTCTTTTAAACTCGACGGGGTATACACCGAAAGGCGACGGAGAAAGCGGTAAGTAACGAACCCCTCCCCTTTTTTTATATACGCGCGTTATTAAAATATATACCCTCGAGTAAGGCCGGCTCTTACTTTTAAGGAATATAACGATTTAACGATAAAATAACTTAATTAAAGATCGCTTATATACGAAATACCGTAAACCGGGCTATACGAAGGTTTTAATTAAAAGCTTTAAATAAGTTTCTATACGATAATAATAAGAATAAGTTTAAACTACTCTAGTAAGAAACCGAATTAAGGATCGTAAAGACTAAGTACCGTATACCGCTCGCGAGACGCCTAGCCGTTAAGTTTATAAAATATAAAAATAAGTTTAAGCTACCCTAGTAAAGAGCCGAATTAAGGATCGCGAGGACTAAATACCGTATACCGCTCGCGAGACGCTTAAAAGGATCGGGTAAAATAAGTTAAGAAGGATTTTAATAAAGAGTTTAATTAAAGGGCGTAAAGTTTAAATATTATATACCGTTTACGAGCCGCCTAGCCGTTAAGTTAACCGAGTTAGAGAGCTTTAATTAAAAGTTTAACGTAAGACTTTACGAGAACGTATAATAAGCCGGAGAGAGCCCTCGGTTAAGAGAAAGACTCCGACGAAGTAAAAAAAAAACGAGAAGCCGAGATAAGTAAATAATATTAAAACGAGAAAGAATATTAATAAAAGCGTAAATATACTCGATACTCTTTATAAATAAAAAAGGACGGTATTAACGATATACTTTTAATTAAAAAACTTTAAAAATATATATAAATCTTAATATAATCTTTTAAAAATATTTTTATTTTTTTTATTCTTTCGTTTCTTTTATTATAATTTACTTTTATTATTTTTTATTTACTTTTCTATTACCGTATACTATTATATCCCTTATATACGTTACTTTTATATAATAACCTTTACTTTATAATATAAGCGACGATTCGTTATCGTTTTTAAATTAAAAATAAATTATACTTTAAAATAATATCCGGTACGCTCGAATTTATTAACGATATAAATACTCCGGATTAATAATTATTCGATTTGTAATTATTAATATATTACTCCCTTTTAATCTCGCTACGAAATACTCGAACCCGTCTACGTTTATTATAATAAATAATATTAACGTTTACCTTAACGTAAAGGGCGACGCTTCGGCTTTTAATAACACTTATACGCTTTTAAGTAATTTATCGGCTTATACCGATACCGGTTAAGGAACCGTCTCCCGATCGGAAGCCGATATAATACTCGATATACTTAAACGACTCGTTAACGCGTAAATTAAAAGTAGGCCGAGTGGTAAATTATTATAATTAAGTAGTAAGTAACTCCTTATATTTACCGGTAAAAAGGTTACGGAATACCTAAAGAACTTTAACTTTTAAGTTAACTTTAATAAATTACCCGACGCCTTTTATTTTAAGTAATTCGTTATATATTATAACTTTTCGATTAAGACTCTCGTTAAAGAAAAGATTAAAGAAACGAGAGCTATTAAAGGAGACTAGGAGTCCTTTTAGTTTATATTAAAAAGGGAATTTTAAAAAAAAAATCCGAAGTAAATAAAGGATACTTATAAACGCTTAAATAAGTAAGTTATTAAATTAAAGTTCGTTAACGAGGGTACCGCGTTCCGAAAGTAACGCCGTAAGTTTAAAAGGCTTCTCGTAAAAGTTAAAGAGTTTACCGTTTATACGCGTTATATTAAAGATTTAATAATAACCGTCCCTAGAAATACTTAATTAATAGTTTTTTAACGTTTTAATAAGTCCCGCGATAATATCGATACCGTTACTTATTATAAAATAATTATTTAATTAAGTAATTATATAAACGAGTAAGTTATAAGTAAAGACGACTCGAATTTATTTACTTCCGCGTCCTCTTCGGATTTTATATTTAACGACGATAAGTCTACGCCTCCGGCTAAGACGACGAAACTTAAATCGTAATTAAAAAAGAGCGTTACTTTTAATAAAGGATAGTAAGAGAGATAAAATTAATAAACCGAGATCGATCGCTTAATTACGGCGATCTCTCGTATAGCGATTAATTACTCGAAAGTAATTAATAAAATTACCGTTATAAAAGTAAAGACCGATTAAATCCTTAACCGGCTTAATACTCCGCCGTCCGTATCTTAATACCCGTCTCTTTCTCTTAATTATAAATAATAATAGCTTTAATACTAAGTATATCCGAGTATATATAATAAGGTCGTCTCTTACTTAAGTAAATTTAACTGAAGTAAAGGAAGAGGACGAGACGCTAGCTTTATATAACGGGGCGGTCGCTATAACTTTCGTAATAACGGTTATAATCGGGATTATAATAATCTTTCTTATTATTATTACGGCGGCCGAGGCTATATAATAACCACTTACGAGGCTTATAATCGGGACGTTACGAGCGGGTTAATATATCGGGACTTATATATTAATTAATTACACTTAAGAGCGAGTTATAAAATAAGAGAGCCTATTTTAAATAAGTTATTCTTTCACTTCCGCGACAGTAGTTATATTTATAATATAGTTTAGTCGCTTTTAAAACGTTATTCGATTACTCTTAACGTTTCGGTTATACGTAATACCGTTACGGCGACCGGAGAGAGAGTAATAATTAAAATATACTTTATTACTCTGTAATTCGTCGAGCCCGGGCTTATAATCTTTAAAGGAAGGTTACCTTTTAATTAAAACCTTGTTTTTACTTACTTTATAAAAGTCGTTAAAACCTTTTCTCCGGATCTTTTTTAACGTAAATAATACTTCGACTTATTAAAAAAAGGGATCCCGGTACTTAGAGTAAGGGAGGTAAACGAGGATACCGATATACTTAAAACTTATTTATAAGAGGTTAAAAGAACTCGCGTAATAGTTATAATTAATAATACTATTACTATACTTAACGAGCTTATCTCCGTTACGAATAAAGGATAACGAGAAAAGACCGATACTTTTACCGTTAAAACTCTCGATTAAAAGGGCCTAGTTACCTTTATTATCGATACCGCTATACGTATAACGATAAATATTAACGTTAAGTTAATTTTATAGTAAATCGTTTAACTTAACGTTAATATAACCCGTTAATTAACCTCTTTATTTATTAATATCTCGGACGCTATTACTAGTATTATTTACGTAAATTTTTCGGGTATAATAATAAAGGAATTATTCGACCCGTATACTCCCGTTAAGAAACGAATAAAGTACCTTTATAAAACTTTTATTTAAAACTCCCTTATAGTAAAGTCCTTCGCGTAATAAGTTTCAGTTACCTTTTAAAAACCGATTATTAACGCTTTAAATTATTTATTTATTATCGTCGGAGATATAATAATTAATAGTTTATTACTTACCGTTATTATCGATAACGGATTAATTATTAATATTATTAACGAGTCGTTTATTAAAAGGGTAAAACTAGCTATTACGTTTACGAAGGCTACCTTAAAGAGTTTTTATAAAATAAAGCGATAATTCCGGAGCGAGGTTAAAATTAACGTTTAAATCGGTAGTTATATTATCGTTATACGTTTTTATATTTATAATAATATAATTATAAACGTAAGCCGGCCTTTATTCGGTATACCTTTCCTCCGTTAAATTAAATTTAAATTCGATTACGGTAATAATAACTCTCTTTTTAATTATTTAATTATTAACTATATTAAGATCGTTATACCGATAATCGTTAAGTAATCTCTCCTTCCTACTAGTTTTATTAAATAGTTAAAAGAATAAATAATACGCTTAAAGGGTAACGTATTACTAGTAATATAAAAGACCTAGAAGTAAAGCGGCGCCGAATTAATAATTTTTTATTATACGTTATCTTTAATCGGAAGTTTATTTAAGGGAAAGAAAAAGAGAAGTTACCGTTTATAGTTTATACCGTCGGAGAGATCGGATTAAAAGTATACGAAATCTTTATATTATATAAGCGAGTTACGGATAAAGTTAAGCCTATTAATAATACTTTATTAAATAACTCGGTGTTAAAGGGCGACCCGATATAAAGAGAAAAGAAGTAAGAGATAACTCGATAAAATATCGTTAAGGAAGGCGATCCTACTTTTTACGACTTAATTACCCCTCGTTTCTTTTAACGGCCTATAAACTACCGTTTAACGCTTAATCGGATAGACGTTATAATCGAGAAGTTATTAAAATAATTAATACCTTAAAAGAAAGAGTTATTTCGATATATTATAATAAACCGGGAAGACGCCCTCGTTTAAACCTTTAATAATATTAATTACGTCGACCTTAATATTATACCGCTATAAGTAATCCGAATAATACCTTATCGAGTATAATAAACGCGCTCGATCCTAGTTTCGAAAGCCCTATAAAACGAGGTTAATTAACTTTTAAAGGATAAGCTTAATAACGGCTTATTAAAAAGAAGTTATAACGTTTATTAAAATTTATAATTTTTAATTAAAAAGAAAAATTATAAGTTCCGCCTTATTAATAATACTACTAAAATTAATACGGTTATAATTAAAGACGCCTTTATTACGCCGGTAGTTAATAAATTCGTCGATAACTTTAACGGATAATAAATTTATACGGTAACGGACTTCTTCTCGGATTATAATTAAATCTCTTTAGATTTATATAGTAAAGACTTAATAACTTTCGAGACGACGATCGGACTTTTACGTAATATAACTCTCCCGTAAGGCGCGACTAACTTAATAACGTAATTTTAACGTAATGTAATTACTATCCTCGACGGCTTAATACTAATAGTAACCCGGCCTTACGTCGATAACGTCGCGATTAAAGTATTAAAGATAATATACGATAATACGCTAACTACGTTAAAACTACGCCGTTTTATCTTTAAGTATCTTTAAAATATAAACAAGGTCCTCGTTAACTTCGAATTAACTTATATTACTACCGCCGCGGAGAAATTATAATAATATTAAAAGCGTGTTAACTTACTAGGATTTATATATACGTTAAAAGGTCGCCTTTTATAATAGGGTAATATTTAAAAAATTATAAATTAATTCGTATATATTAACGTTAAAGATATACGCCGTTTCGTTAAGTTAATAATTTTTTATAAGTTATAAATTAATTACTTTACTATTACCGCTCGTTTTTTTTATAAGTTACTTAAAAAAAACGTATACTTTATATAAAGATTTAATTAATAATCCGCCTTCGATAAGTTAAAAGAAGTTATCTCTTTACTCTTACTTTTAATTATAATACTTTATAAGCTTAACGTAAGTTTAATTATTTTAATAATCGATATTAACCTTATCGGATAAGAAGTTATTTTATAATAAATTATCGATAAAGTTTAAAAGCTAGTCCGTTACGAGAGTAATATATAATTCGACGTAAAGACTCGATACGATATTACTAAGAGAGAGTATAAAGGAGTCGCCTACGCCCTACGGCGTATACGTAACTTCCTATATAAGACTTATTTCGTACTTAAAACCGACGCCCTCGTTTTAATTTATTAACTTAATAACGCTTTAAATAACTTACCCGGGTCTTTATTATTACGTTAAGTCACTTAAATTCGCTCTTTTAACTTCGAAGTTCGTTATATACTTAATTTTAAAAACGCGGTTATTAACGCGTTATCTCGCCGCCTAAAGAGATAAAGTTTTAATTAAAATCCGGTAAAAGAAAATACCGTAAATTTAAAGGACTTTATCGAAACTTAAATCTTTTACTAAGATATAGTCGAAGCTAGATTTTTTACGTAAATTATTAAGGACTTAAGTATAAAGTTCTTTAATTTAATAAAAAAATAAACTCGAAAGAGTAAAAAAATAACTACTTACTTAATACGCTTTAATATCCCTCTTAATTTTAAAGCTAAAAAGCGCCGGCGCTTTATCGTTTAATTAACTTATTATACCTATAAAGATTAATATTTATAACGGCTCTTATAAAACTAAGAAAGTAACCCGATACGTATAGTCGACGATAAGGATAAAAAGCAACTTTTAATTAAAAGTATTTATTTCGATATTAGTTATAAAGGACGATAAACTACCGTTAACTACCTTAAAATAAAATATTAATAACTTAAGTTTTATAAAATAATCGAATAAACTATTCACGCTTATCTAGATTATTAAAAGTAAAAAACGAATAAAGAAGTCGACGTTACGTAATTTTAAATCCCTTTTACGACCCCGTTTTAAAAATTATATATCAACGTATAAAGTATACCCTTTACTATCGGCGGCGGTAAATACTTAATTAAAGGACGGTATAAACTTACTAAATTCGTCGAGGCTAGTATTATACGTAAGAACGGTACCGTTAACGTAATAAAGTAATTACGGAATTATATTATTTATTAATATAATATACTCTATAAAATTATAGTCGACGGTAGTAACGAATTTAAAGGTATATTTAAAGTCGTATATAAGAGGTTAAGAATTAAATATATATCCCTTTTTATATATAACCCGAAAATAAATAATATCGTCGAAGCCGGCTACTATCTTATTATTAACTCTCTCGTTAAACTTACGAAAGGTACCGATACGAATTAACACTAATATCTTTAACTTATTTTATTTACGGATAAGACTTTTATTTAGACCTCTTATAATTACACTCCCTTTTACTTAATATATAAATATAACCCAGTCACTCCGTTAAAATTATAAACCCTTACCTAGCGTTTATTATAATAACGAGCCGGAATATTTACGGAAGAACTTATCGATATACGAATCCGTACTCTTAAAGTCCGTACAATAAATATAATTAAAGCGGTCGAAGCCGTTATAGTATTCCGTAAAAAGAAGGCTTTTAATCGAAACTTTATTAATAAGTTTAAACGCCGCGCGGACGGCGATACTATTAAAGAAAAAGATATAATACTAGTCTAGGATAACTTACGCGTAATTAATATATTATATAAAATAAAGCTCGTATATCGATAAAAAGGGTTATTCGTTATTTAACGCGTCGGTAATAAAAGTAATATTATATTAATATAACTCGACGGCGTTATACTAATACGTAATTATAATAAAGATTTACTTAAAAAAGTAATATAAAATAAATATAAAGTGTAATAAAATATTAAAGATTATTAATAATAAAAAAAGATAAAAAAAGTAAAGGGAAGAGATAAGTTTAGTAATAAGTTAAAAGATAATAACGAAAAGGAAAGGACGATACCCTTTAATTTAAAAAGAAAGTCGACGAGATAAACGGCCGTAATAATAAGTATAATATAAATATTAAAGGAGAAGACGATATTAAAAGAAGAAAAAAGCGAAAAGTTAATATCGAATAATAATAACGATAACGAAGAAGAGTTACTTACTTTAAAAAGGATACGTAAGGTTATCGAGATAATTCTCTTTACTCTCTCGCGATTTTAAATTAAAAAAAAAAAAAAAAAAAAAAAAAAAAAAAGAGAAAAATAAAAATAAAAAGAGTTTTAATTAAAATAAATAAAGAGACTCTTAATTGGAATTAAATTTAAAAAGAAAGGAAAAAGGATACGAATAAGGCCCTTTACTATTAGTTATTTTATAATATTTATATTTTACTTTACGTTATTTAATTATTTTATTTTAAATATTTTATATTTTATTATACCGTATTACTTCTCTCTCTCTTTTATTATATAAACGATAATATCCGGATTACAATAAACGATAAATTAATATAACGATAATTTACTACTTCCGATTAACACTTATTATATAAATATTTAACTACTAGACTTAAAAGAGTTAACCTTTTAATTAACGGCGTCGTAAATATTAATTAATACGGAAGGAACTCCGCCCTATTAATCGTTTTTACGGCCGAAGGCCGAGCGACTACTTATTTAAGCGCGACCCGCGGCGGTTATAATTACTTTTTTAAGTTAAAGGACCGATAGTTCCTCTCCGATCGGGGGTGTAACTAAAAGAGATAAGCGACGCGGACTATATTAAGCTTTAATTTCGTTTAACGTCCGTAAAGGATTAATTTAACTCGAGAGTAATTTAAAAAAAAAATATTACTAATAAAACGAGTAACCCCGGACGTTAACGTAATATAAATAGTTTTTATATACGCCGTTAAAAAGCTTTAAAAGCGTAATATACTCGAAGTAAGGGATTATAACTCAAGTAAGCTTTTAATCGGTACCCTCTTCGTTAATACCCGAGTTAACGGTCTTTTAGTAACGCCGCTTATAAACGGAATAAAAGACGGCGTTTCTTTTACCGTATATTTATAAAAATAAGCTTAAAAGACGGCGGTTATCTTTATATATAGCGTTAGTATATAAACCGTATAGAAGGCTATTAATCCGTTTTACGTAAACGGAGTTAACCGTAAAAAGTAAAAGCGTACGATTTTTAGTTTAAAACTTAATAATAATCCCCGATAGTAATATCGCTTTTTAAAAAACGTTTTAGTTTATTATAATCCGAAAAACTTAATAAATATATAAAGCGCCCTTAAAGCCCTTGATATTATATATAATTATTCTAACTTAAAAAGTAACTTATACGTTATAAAAAATATAAAGCTTTAAGTTTACGGTAAACGAGCGAGACCGATACGGACTAGGCGCGTTTAAAGTAACGTCTTAATTAGAAAATAGTTTAAAAATAATTATAAACCCTTTATCGTATATAAACTTATCTTAATATTCGTTATCTACGAACTATACGACGCGTATATTTAATATTTTAAAGTAATTAAAAAAAGTAAATAAAGTATACGAGTTAATAATAATTTATCTTTTTAAAACGGATTCGCGGTTAAACTTTAAGTAACGGAGAGTAAAAGGCTACGGAGAACCGAGGCTATTTATTTAAAGAAGGATACCCTTACTATTTACGTTATCTTACTTACCCGTTTAATTAAATCCTATAACCTCGTCGTTTATATCGTTAACGTTAATAAATAAATTATATACGGCGTTATTAAAGTCTTAATCGAAAAAAAAAAAGAATACTATAAAGGAAGGGTCGTTATTAAACGAGCCGCTAAAAAGAGGTATTTAAAGATTTAACGGTTAAGTTAAATTTTACTCGAAGGAGTCGAATAAAGTCTTATACTACGGCGAGGATATTATAACGGGCCGGAAAGAAAACGAGAAAGTAATAGTTAAAAAGAATTAAAGTTAAAAAAGAAGTTAATATATACTTTAATAAAAATTAACGATTAACGAAAAAGAGAGTTTTAAATAAAAGAAGACGAAATAAAAAGAAGATAATAATAATACGGAAGGAAGACCGGTAACGAGGAGAAGTTAAGTATTAATTAAAAGTTACCGAAGAAGAAGAGGAAAAGTTATTAAAAAATAACGAAAGTATTAAAGAAGAGAAAAGAATATAATAACTAACTAGAGAGTTTTAAATTAAAAAAGTTATAATAAAGAAAATACTTAAAATAATAAAAGAAGATATAAAGGTTACGAGAAGTATATTAAATAAAGATTAAACGTTAATTATTAATAAAAAAATAATTTAATTAAAAAGTAACAATAAAGAAAAAAAAAGATAAACGTAAAGGGTTAAAGAAAAAGAGAGTATACTTTAAAAAAAAAAAAAAGAAGGGAGTTTAAAGTATAGTAAACGGAGAGTTATTTAAAGAGTAAATAAAATTTAACGACGATAAATATTAAAATTACGTTAAATAATAATCGCCCGAAAGTTATTAACTCCGATCCGTTATTTAAGGTAAAGTAAATACGAATTTATAAGAGTTTTAATTAAAAGCGCTCTATTTAAACCGACTTATACGAAATAACTTAATTTAATTTTACTTTATTTCTTATAACGTTATTACTTATAATTTATAAAAAGAATTTATAAATAAAAAGAGCGCTTTATTTACGCGTTCGTTTTTTTAACTACAATAACTCTTTTAAATTACTCTTTTAACTTAATACGTTTCCTTTTATTTTTTTATTTTTTTTACTTTATTTACTTTTTATTTACTTCTTAAATAAAACCCCGTTTATATTATCTTTAAATTATTTATTTATTTATTAATTATACTTTTTATTTAAGTTAACGTTTATAAAAGGAAACTTACCCCGTTTTAACCTACCGTTAATTTTCTTTTAATATTTTATAAATTATTATTATCCGTAATAAGAAAAATAAAAATTACTTTCTCTTTTTTTTATTTTAAATCTCCTTTCGTTATTCTTTACGAGAGCTTATTTAATTCTTTTTATTAAAAACTAATTAAAATTTATAAAATAAATTTAATCTTCTTCCTTTTTAATTCTTATTCTTTCGCTTTTATTAACGTCCTTTTCGCTTTTACCGCCTCTCTTATATCTCTAGATTTTAAGTAACACTTAAAATTTAAATTTTTCCGTAATACTTATTACGGCTCCGGTCTTAATTAAAAGAGCTCCGGCTACGGTTTACGTATTTATTATTCCGAATATATATTTATATCGTTAACGTCCCGATTAAAAGACTTTATTAATATACCTCGCTTCGCGCCTTTTATTTACTCGCGCGACTCTAGCGGCTCCGGCTCGTAGGCTCGAGGCCGATTATAATATTAATAGTAACTTAACCGAATAAACTTTACTTTATTCGTAACGGGCCGTTTTTTTATACGTATTACCTTTTTTACTTTTATTTTAATTAATATATTAATTAAAAGGTTTATATATTTCTCCAATAATAAAGAGTTTTCCGTTAAGGCTTTACTTAAACGGTTTTTCCTCGGATTATAATTACGTTCGGTCTTTAAGGAGAGATAAAGTAAAGCGAGCGACGTTTAAAGTATATAACCGGAACGTTATTATATTATTCTTTATAATCTAAAAGGAGTACTCCTTTATAAAGAAATACTTAATAACGATATAATTATTACGAAACTAGTTCTTATTTTATAAAACCTTTTAAACGTTATATAATTCTTTACGTTTATTATATTTACAATCGGGACTTTTAAAGTAATCGGCCTCTATTAAACGGACACCTCGTAAAGTAAACGGTTTTTAATAATACTTTACTTTATTAACGATAATTACTAGGTTATAGTAATAACCGATTAAAAAATTAAAATAATATATTAATTTAACTCTTTTATTAATAATAACGATAATAAAACTAAACTTACTTTAAAAGTTTAAATACGTAATTAATAATTAATTATTATATTAATTACATATAAAATTATAACTACCGAGTAATAAACCTCCGAATAAGAGTATAAACTTTTCGTCTTTAAGAATATCCGTTACTTTTTTAAAAAACCGTCGCTTAAAGACCGTACTAGCCCGTATTATTAAAGTTAGTCTCGTATTTACCGATTAAAAGTACCGCTTATAAATAAAATTAATATTACGGTTAAAAAAGTAAATTAAACGTTTATTATATAAATTAATTAACTACGAGCGGAATTAAACGTCCGCGATTTTATTACTTTACGTATCCCTATTATACCGATAATCTCGTAAAGCCTCCAATTAAGCCTTAAAACGCTCGTAATTCTAAACGGGTTAACCGACTTTACCCCCTCTCTTAATAATTATTACGAGATCGAGGAATATATTAAGAGAGAGGTCGAGACCGGGGTTTATAATAACCGTCGGATTATTATAAACGAAGGGCGTATTTCTAGTAACTTCGTAAAAATTATATTTAATACTTAAATCGCCGGTAAAGTCGGAGTTTTCTTTTAATAATATATTAAAGGAACGGAGACTTACTTTTATATACCGTTCCGTACGTCCCCTATTACCGCGTCTACCTTATATTAAGAGTCTCGTAAAATTTAAATTACCTTTACGGGTTTTAATTAAAGGACCGAAGTTTCGGTTAAAGGAAGCGACTATAATATTAATCGGAATCCTTTTACTATTACTATTAATAAAGTTAACGTCCTTAATAGCTCGCCCGTAACGCGTATAAAGGACCGTATTAACTTACTTATAACGTTAATAACGCCCTTACTTTTAAAGGACTCGCCTCCGCCGACGGGCGTTATAAACACCGAAATAACCGTTATTATTAACCCGTTAATTCCGTAAATTTACTTCCTTATTATTAATACCGAGGACGACGACTAAGAAATCGTACCCGTTAATATTAACGACGATAAAGACACTCCTATTTAAAACGCTACCGCTATTAACCCTACTCCCGTAAGCTTAATACTTAACGATAAAGAAATTAATAAACTTTTAATTAAAGATTTAACTATTACTTAAAAGCGTATACGGTCGCCTAGGAACACCCCGTTATTAAAGTTTAAGCGTACGCGCCCTATACGGACTCGTTAAGCCTAGAGTAAGAAGGATAATAAAGCTACTAAGGTAAAGCTAGACCGCCCGGCCTAAGAAAAAAAGAGAGTTATAACGGGCGTCCGTAATAACTTTAAATTAAGAAAGTAATAAGCGGCCCTTACTAAGTACGGACGTATACTTAGTCGCTTATTATTTAACTATATATACTCGCTTAAACGGTACCTATCCCCTAGCCGCGTTATTAAATAAAGAGAATAAGTCGTAGAGACCTTCCTAGAGGGTAAAAATAACCTTACTAAGTTAATAAAGGAGGAGAAGACTAAGAAGAAGAATAACGAGAATAAAGAGGAGATTATTTAAAAAGGGAGATTAATTGAAAAAGGAGGGCTAAGAGAGAGCTTTAAACGGCTAAGGACGAAGAGTTAAAGTAAGTAAAATATAATAAAATACGAAAAGATAATTATAAATATCTTAACTAAAAAGCTAAGAGAAGAATAAGTCGGGAAAATATAAGTTATACCTAGTTAATATAACTTTTATTTTTCCTTTTTATTCTTTTTTACTTATAGCCTTTTAATTAAAAGTCTACTATTATCTTAATTAACCGCTCGGTAACGGTTCGGCACGTTAAACGCGTCCCGACACTACTAAAAAGGAAAGCTAATAAGTTACGCTTAGTACGGGCCTTAAAAGATTACGAAAAGGATAAAGGGTAAGTTAAATTTAAAAAAAAAAAGAACGAAAAAGAAACTCGAAAAAGAAAAGGAAAAAAAAGGATAACAAGTAAAATAATATCGAAGAATAATAACGATAGAAAAGTACGAGAATACCTATTAAATACTAACTATAACGACACGATTATAACCGGCGAAAGATATTACACGAAAAAGATATCACGTAAACGTAAGCGCTCCTAATTAAAACTCCCCTTACCAGGGAGAACCGATCGGAAGCGTAGTAAACGAAGGCCGCTTCGCGGGCCTCGAGAAGAGTGAGGATATAGAAGAGACGAGTTTTCCTTCTTAACGTTTAAGCGCCCTGCTATTATTTAAATGTAGTGTAAGGAATACTCGACCTTCCCGACTGCTGTTCGAGTCTTACCTTTGGGTTTAATCTTCGTAATAGTAGTAAAGGGAGGGCCGGGGCGTTACACCCTATTTTAATACTTTATATATTTAATATATTTTTATTTTTTACTTTTTCTTTTAATTAAATTATATATTTATTATTTATTAAATATTAAACTTATTAATCCGTACAACTCTTCTTTTTATTTAATTAAGCTTATTAATTTATATAACTCTTTTTATTTAATTAAATTATATCGTACGTATTCTTTACCCTTAAAGCTTATTAACCCGTACGGCTCTTTTTATTTAATTAAATTATATCGTACGTATTCCTTACCTTTAAAGTTTACTAGCCCGTACGGCTCTTTTTATTTAATTAAATTATATCGTACGTATTCCTTACCTTTAAAGCTTATTAACCCGTACGGCTCTTTTTATTTAATTAAATTATATTATACGTATTCTTTACCCTTAAAGCTTATTAGCCCGTATAGCTCTTTTTATTTAATTAAATTCCGTCGTACGTACTCTCCGTTTATTAAGTAAAAAAAAAAAAAAAGAAAAAAAAAAAAATAATACTTTTTATACTCGAACCGAAGTATTTATAATAATAAAAAGTACGTTACCGTATTTAATTATTTAATTCGATATAATATTATACGTAATAAAAAAACTATACTATATACCTTATATATTTAATATATCTTTATTTTCCGCTTTTTCTTTTTTCTTTTACTCGTACGTACGGTTTATTTTTCGTTTAAGTACGCTCCGTATATTAATTATTATTAAATACGTCCTTTATTTCCGTACACTTTATATATTCTCCCTTTATTCCCTTAATTTTTTTCTTTTTATAGTTACCGGTAGTCTTTCTATACGGTATACGTTCTTTAAATTCCTATCTTCTTACGGTTTAAGTCTCTCCGCGTTATAGTAGTATTAATAAGTAACGTAACGCGCTTTTTATTTAAAATCTTATACTTACTTTTCCTCCGTCGATAATAAATAATAAAACATTAATTTCTTAACGCTTAATCGTCGTACGACGACGATAATAAAATACTAGTATCGTATTTATATTATCTTTATTTTCTTATTATTTTTATTTTCGTACGGCGTGTTTTACGTGTTTTATACTTTATCCGATTTAAATAAATTAGATAAGGCTGTCCGATTTAAATTATGGGTTAAATTAAATCCGACAAGTCGGTTTTATTATATAAATAAATTCTAATCCGGTTTATATTATTTATTAGTATTAATATCGGTTAATTAAAAATAACTCGATTTTTAATTCTTATAAAGATAATATATTAAGAAGGATAAAGTAATTTTACGCTCCTTTATTTACCGTTATATAAATACGAATAAAAGACTTAGTCGTACTCTTTATATCCGTTATAAATAAGGGAACCTCTTAAATATTAAAAGTAAGCGAGTAAATTTACTTTATTACTCGAATTCTCGGAAGTATCTCGGTACTTTCTATTAACTTATATTTTTTAATAAAGGAAAGGCTTATAATATTTATTTTTACGTTAATATTAAAGTTTACTTTAATAATAAACGTATAATTACTTTATAAAGTCGCTTTAATAGAAAATAAAAATATAATTAAAAGATTTAAATGTCTTTTAAAGTTTAACTAAACTAAGTCGAGATTCTTTAATTCGACTTTTCTTTTTGTAACTTCTCGACCTTTATAAATTAAATACTATACGAGCCGTTTAACGTTTTCTTTTAAAAGTACTTATTAATATAATAACTAACTTTATTATAATTATAATAAATAATTTTTAAAACGTCCTTAACTTTAAAGGTATCCCCTCTCTTTAACTTATTAAACTAAGAGCGACCTTACTTCTTTTTAACCTTTTTTTTACTTTTCTAGAACTACCGATCTTTACTCTTTATCTTAATAGTATTTATTAAAGTAAACTTTTTATTTTCTCTCTTCCGCTTATTTTAAGTAATTTATTAAATTTAATTTACTCTCTTAACGAGTTCTCTTCGGTTAAAAAGGGAAAATATATTATTAATAATTAAATTAAATTATAATTTTTCCTTTAATCCCTAGTAAAAAAAAACGGAAGCCCACTAGTTTAATATAAAATTAACTTTATTTTTTAATACTTTAATTATTATAAAGTAATCCGAGAGAGATTATCCCGGAATTTACTTTAAACTAATTAATTACGAAATAATATTAATATAAATATTACTTATTTCTAGAAATTACTTATTTAATTATACTTTAAACGTAACTTACGAGTTTCCCGCCTTTTTTCGAGTCTTCTCCGAAAGACCCTTTAAATATTATAATTACTTTTACGTATAAATATTAATTATATAATTTAATATTATAAAGACTTTATTTTTATTATAAGTAAAAACTCGTTTTTATACTTCGAAGCGACGCTTTAACGTTATTTTTTAAATCTCCCGTTATATAAAAGTATTTATTTCCTTTAATAATAATTAATTTTATACTTTTAAGTCTCTCTTATATTTTAAAAGAGAGGGGTTATAATTAAAGTTATTAAATTCTTCCGTAAAAAAAGACTTATTATTTAATTTAAGTAAAGTTTTAACGGAACCCCTCGAGGAATTATTTAAAAAAAAAGACTCGTTTAAAGAATCTCTTCCGGAGCCTCCGTAATTAATTTTATTATTTATATTATATTTAAAACTTATACGGCGACGTAACGAGCGTCGTTTTTTACTTTTACCTTTAAAGTTATATTTAACTTAACCCGAGTTAATAACCTCCGTATCTCTTTAAATAATCGTACTCGTAGATCCCTTAAGTTTTTTACGAAATTACGTTTTATAAATCTCTTTATTTAACTTAATTATCCGATTTATTAAAGTAAAATATTCCTTTTACTTTTTAATAACTTTAACGAGCTTATCGAGCTCGGTTTATAAATATTAATCCGGAGAGTACGAGTTTATACTTATAATACGCGGTTTAAAGGGACCCTTACTAAGATCCGGGAAAGGGGAGGTTATTAATTACTTATTCTCCGACATCGACGGGTTTCTTTAAGGAGCTGAGTTAACGTAAGTATTTATTTTAAAACTTATTATAATAAAAATTTTAATTAATAACGTAAAAGTAAAGGAGTTATAATTATAAAGTAAAGTAAATAAAAAGTATAAGGGTTAACGTTAAGAATTAAATAACGAATAATATAATAAATTTAAAAGAGTAAAGTATTAAAGGTAAATTTAATATTATATAAAGAATAACTCTTACTTTTTTTAAAGATAAAAGAAGTATTCGTTATTTATATATAAAGCCTTATCGGGTCGGAGATAAAGATCTCCTCTTTATCTCTTATTAAGGGGGCTAGTATAGTCCGACTATTAAGGACCTTATTAAATACTTATAAGAATCTTATAAATATCCGTAACTTTTTTTAATTTTATAGGAATCTTATAGAAATTTAAGGGGTATCTTAACTTTAATATATTCTTATCCGTAATAGTTTATATATAATAACTTTATAAATAAATTAATTAAAAAGTCTCTTTACGAGCTTTTTATAAAATATTAATTAAACTTTTACTTTAACGCCGAGGACGGTATTATATAAAAGGGAGTATTAATTACGAAATTTAAAGAAAAAAAGATAATAAAAGTCCGTACGTATATAAAGTAATAAATATTAAACGCGTAAAAATTATAAATAAAATATTTTAATTAAAAATATACTTTTATAGTTTTTTAAAAAAAAAATCTTATCGCTCTCTCGATAAAGAATCTTTACTTTAAAAAGATATTAAAAAAGTTAAACTTTAAATTTATTAACCCTTTTAAAATCTTAAAGAAAATTAAAAAATAAACGTACCGATTAACCTTATTAAAATAATATAAACGCTTTTATAATATATTTTATATATTATTATTAAAACCTTAAAGATTTTAAAGAGATTCTTTAAAGATAATATTAATACTAAAGCTCGAAGAAAACTTAAAAATTTACGAAGTTAAAAAGATTTTAATAAAGAAAATATATAAAGGATAAAAATACTTTTTAATTAAATAAATAAGTTAATTATTAAAATATAATTAATAAGTTCTCGTAAAAGATATAAATACTCCGGATACGGTCGAGAAAATAAAAAAAAGGTTATAATTTACGAGGGAAGTTATAAAGAAAGTAAAGCGTTAACGGGCCCCGAAGGGTAAAGGAAAGTAAAAAACTTTACTTTTAATTTATATAACCCCCCTTACTAAGAGGGACGCTTAAAAAATTATTATAACTCCGAAAGACGTAAAAAACTTATAACTCCGTCCCTTTAAAACTACTTTCCCGGACTTCCGTCTCTCTTTTTTAATCTCTCTCTTTCTTTTTCTTTAAAGGAAAAACGACTCTTTAACGGCGGCCTATTAAGTTAACGTTATTAACGGAACTATAAGTTTAACTAAGGCCTTTTAAAGGCGGGTTAACTCTTATTAAACCCGTTTAAAGAATAAGTTATTTAACTTTAACCGAGGTAAGGTTAAGGTGTCCGCGGATACTCCGTCGGCGCGGAGACTAGTCCGAACGGTTAATATTAAAGTTTAATATACGCGGCGAGTTTATTATTTAATTAATATAATTACCGGTTTTTATTTTATAAATATTTTTAAAATACTTTAAAGATATTTACGAAAAAGTTATTATTAAGTTTTAAAAGGTAATATACTTTATTATACTTTATAATTAAGTAACCGAGCGCGATAGTAATAGTTAAATAAATACGGCGGACGGTTAAACGAATAAAGTAGAAACCGGTTAAAGGGTTAAAATAAAGTTACTTTACTATAATTATAAATTATAAAAAAATAATAAAGTTATTAATTATAAGCTTTAATAATTAAATTATTAACTTAATTTTTAATAATTTTTTTAATAATTTTTAATAAAACTTTTATTAAATAATTTAATAATTCTTAAGAGTTTTTTAATACTTATAAAAGAATAAAGCCCCTTTTTATACGTAGCGTACTTATTATATTTACTTTATTAAAGAAAGTACGTAAAAGTTAACGGCTCTTTATTAAAAAGTTAACCGGCGGCCGCGATTAAAAAATAAGTCGAATATAATAAAGTTACTTAAATCTTTTAAATAACTTATTTAATTAAAAAATCGGTAATAAAGAGTATCTCGTACTTCTCGTTATCGTTATTATCGTTATTATTATTATTAATATCGTCGTCGCTCTCCTCGTCGTCGGCGTTAACGCCGGCGGCGGTATTATTATTTTTATTTTTATTTTCTTTCTTCTCCTTCTCGTTATTATCGTTAATAACAATAGCGGCGGACTTATTATAATAGTTAAAAGAGTTATTTAAATAATTAACTTAAGTACTCCGACTTATTAAAGTAATAAACTTAATACGGTAAAGGGTATTATTAAAGGCAGCGGCTATAAAAGGGACAGCGATATTGTTATTATTACTATCGTCTTAACCGGACGTAATATTTTAAAAAACCTTAAAGGCTTTAAAGACGACGTTAAAGTAATTAACTTTAACGCTTTAAGTTACCCCCGGAGTTCCTCTTATAAAAGAGGCTTTACTCTTTTTCTTTTTCTCTTTCTCTTTTTCTTTTTTCTTCTTATTCTTCTCTTTATACCGTTTAACGTCTTACTTTTACTATTATTATTAAATAGTTATAATAAAGGCAGCGGCGGCGTTAAAGGCGGCGGCGCGGACGCGGAGCTTTATACGGCGGCGCTCTTTATAACGGGGCTTATTAAGACTCTTAACGGCCTTATTAAGAGAGGTTATTATATATATATATATATTTAATTTAATTTTTTATTAATTTTTAAAGTTTTATTTTATTTTTTTATTTCACTCTTATTTATTTATTTTAATACGTTTTAAATATATAATAATCTTTATAAATCGTTAAGTATAATATCCTTATATTTTATAATAAAAGTTAATAACTTTCTTATTTTACTTAAAAACCCGGGGGGTATTTAAAATACTTATAATTAAGATATAAAGGAGAGAAAGAAATATAAAATAAAGTTAAAAAAAAAACGATTAAACTAAATTTACTTTAATAACGGCGAGAAGTAAAATAATAAATAATAACGGTAAATAACGTTAACTTAAAAATAACGTTATTATATTAATAACGAGTTTAAAACCTTACTAGATTTTAATAAGTTATATATTATTAACGCCCTTTATTATTAATAATTATTAACGTCGTTTAATAACTAAAATTAATAACTATATAAAGAATAATACTTTATAATTATTCCTTATCGCTTTAATCCCCGTCGGTTTTCTTCTTTAAAGGGTTTTTTTATTTACTTTTTTTTTTTTTTTTTTTTTTTTTTTTTTTTAAAAAACGAAAGTTATTCCGTAAAAATCCTTACGTTATTACGAGATTTTCTTTATAATAAGGTTTTTACGTTTTACTTTCTTTTCTTTTCTTTTTTTTAAATTTATTAAAAGCTTTTATTCCGTTTATTTATCCTTAAACTTATTAACCCGAGCGTAAATTAAAAATAATTTATATAAAGGGAGAAATAATTATTATAAATAAGAATATATTAAAGTTAAAATACCCCTTAAATTTCTATAAAATTCCTATAAAATTAAAAAAAGTTACGGATATTTATAAGATTCTTATAAGTATTTAACAAGGTCCTTAATAGTCGGACTATACTAGCCCCCTTAATAAGAAATAAAGAAGAGATCTCTATCTCCGACCCGACAAGGCTTTATATATAAATAACGAATACTTCTTTTATCTTTAAAAGAAATAAGAGTTATTCTTTATATAATACTAGACTTACCTTTAATACTTTACTCTCTTAAATATATTGTATTATTCGTTATTTAATCCCTGACGCTAACTCTTATACTTTTTATTTACTTTACCTTACAGCGCCCTACTATTATTTAAATACGGTATAAGAAATGCCCGACTTTCCCGACTACTGTTCGAGTCTTACCTTTAGGTTTAATTTTCGTAATAATAATATAAGAGGGCCGGGGCGTTATACCTTATTTTAATACTTACGAGGGGAGGGAATTTTAAAGGGATCTTTACCTCTCTCGGTAATTAAATAAGCCGCGAGAAGCCGCTTATAATACTATACTTAGTCGGTACTTTATTTATTAAAGGCCTTAAACTCGTTAATTTTCTTTTATATAACTTATATCTTAGTAATTTATTAAGTAATAGTAATAATAACTCTAAAAGCGGTCGATATAATATTAAATATTATTTAATTAAAATACGGTTAAAGTTTAAATAAAAGTCGTTACTATTATTATAAAGATACTTTTTAAAAGAGAGAATCTTTATTAAATAATTAAGTTAATAAAGGGTTTATTTTTAGTAAAAACGATAAAAAAGTATAACGGTTAAATAATAATTAATACGTTTAATAAGGGTTAGTAATTATATATAATAAGAGTATAAAAATATAAGTCGAGTAAATATAATTTATATTTTAAACAATCGGTAACGACTAAGTCTTTTATTTATCTAGTAAGGAGGAAGCCTTAATCTTATATATTTAGCTACGATTATTCCTTAATTATTTTTTAAATTATTCTTTATATAATCTTAAGGTTAATTTATTCGTAGTTTATTCGTATAATTATTTTTCGTATAATCTTTATCCTTATTATTTAATTAATTAATCTTTTCGTCCTTCTAATTAATTCCTTATCCTATATCCTAGAAGGCGGCTGCCTTCCAGCCACACTAGCACCGCCGCCTTGCGTCGGTCGCGTAATATATCTTCCGTGCCCGTTGAGGGGTCGGCTGTGTTGTCCTAGCCTGTTGGTGAGGCCCCGTGGGGGCTATGTTCGTAACACCGTTATACCTTTTTATCGTTCTTACTAAAAACAAGCCCCCTCCTTAAACTAATTACCTAGTAGAGATTCTCCCCTGGGAAGTGTCTTTGTAATACGTGGGGGCTATATTCGTAATATAATCCTATAAGAATCCTATAAAAATCTAAGGGGTAACTTAATTATAATATATTCTTATCCGTAACAAATAATAACAAGCTTAATAATTAATTTACTTTAATACTATATACGGGATAGTAATATTTAAATAAACTTAATTTCTCTTTATAATAAAAATTATATAAATTATAATCCCTATAATATATAATTACTCCTCTTTATAGTATGCCTTGGTGCGCTCCTCCGTCTCGGCGAGGCATGTCTCCAGCACGGCAGAATCGCGCGGCACGAGCTTTACCTTAAAATACCGAGGAATAGCCACGAGGGCTGTCTTAATCTCGTTGTAGTCGACGTAGTCGGTGTTGGGCGGCGCCTCGTCACTTGCTACAATCTTGTACGACGACAGCAGACGCACGAGCGCAGCATAGAGCAGACGGCTCGCAATGAACTGACCAGAGCAGGAGCGAGATCCTGTGCCGAAAGACAGGTGGGGAAGGCCGCCGTCAATAGTAGCCTCGGTTGGCGGGTCCAGACTCGACAGCCAGCGCTCTGGATTGAAGTTGGCACCATCGGGACCAAAGTGGTCGACATCGTGGTTGCCAGCCTGGGCGTTGATCAGAATCATGGTCTTGGGAGGAATGATGGCCCCGTTCCAGTGCACTTCAGTGACAGTCTTGCGCGGCAGACTCATGGCACTGACAGTGTAGAACCGGCCAGCCTCCTTGATGATGGCGTTGATGTAGGGGATCTTCTCCTCGATGTAGCAGTTCTTCCAGGCATCACGAACATCTGGGTAGTGGCGCTTGATGTCGGCGTACGCGCGGTCCTGCCAGGCCTGACCCTCGGGCGTCGACAAAGAACCAATACACGAAGTGAGTGTGCCAGGAATAGTTTCGAAGCCACCAGAGACAAGCGACAGGCAGATGGACGAAACCTCAACACCGTTCAACTTGGTCTCCTCGTCCTTGAGAATGGCCGCAGAAATGCAGGGCTTGTCCGTGCCACGCTTGATCATCTCCCGCACCTTGTCAAGCAGGTGGTTGAGGTACTTGTCACGACGCTCGCGGAGGTCCTTGGACTGCGCATTCTTCTCGTTGTTGGGGAAGTAGCGGAGGAAAGGCACGTAGTCCTGGTAGTTCTCTGAGGCACTGCGCAGTAGGGAGATGGCAGAGCCGACCGTCAAAATCTCGCGGAGTAGCGTGTCGTAAACCGCGTCCATGCGGATACCGTAGCAGAGCGTGAGTGTCGTGTTGAGAGCATAGCGCTGGATGTACGGACGGACATCAATTTCAATGGCGCCATTCTTGCTGTCCCGGAACACGTCACGCAAGATGCAGTAGCTCTCCAAGTCGAGCATGGGGTAGTAGTTGCGCAGCGCCGGGCGGCTCAGGGCCGTGCCTGCAGCCTTGCGCTTGCGCTTGCAGGACTCATCCCAGGGAGACGAGCCAATAGTGAAGCCTTGGGTACTGCTGATAAGACCATGGAAGGTGTACAGCTTTGGCCGGTCGATAACAGCGTTCTGATGCCCGAGGAGCATCTTCTTGCAGTCGTCAAATGAGTTGACCACGACGGCGCGGGTGTTGCCAAGTTTGATCTGGAACACTGAGTGGCCGTACTGGCGCCACCACTTCTCACAGACAGTCGCATGGTCATCACCGAGCTTAAGCAGATGACCAAAGACAGGTATGGCACCGGGAACCTCTGGCATTCCCTTGATGTAGGGGATATCTGTGGCGTACATGACCTGTCTAGGTTAGATTGTGTTCTGACCTGGCCATAATTTTGTGCCACACAGTAAAGGCCTTGGCAATGAAGTGTAACTCACAGTGTACAGGACATAACTAAGAGCAACAACAGCAATGGCTGTCAGGACAGAACCGGCTTGCTCATGGCTCTGCACCTGTCTCCAGTATTGGCCGAAAAGACCGGCGTTGATGGTTTGGAATTTGTCCATAGTGACCGATTAGTATTGCGTGGATTGTTGATATCGATTGTGGATGGATTCGTTCAAGGCCCAAGACACAGGTGGTGCTCCTGTTAAGTAGAGATGTTGGAGAAAGTTCAACAAATTTGCTCGTGGTATGACGCTTGACCACAGGATCTTACCAACCACTACGGTATCTTTTTTCTTGATAACTGATAGGAGCAGGCAACAAGTCACTCCGCACTTGATGGGTAATCAAGACTAATGCGATGCATTATTGGATGTGTGAGATGTGACGGCGTCGGGTCGTCCGTCCACCTTGTCGATGTTGTCCGATAAGAATGGGCGGCCGCCCCGACACTAACAGCGCACAGTGAACAGCAACGTGCACGGCCCAAACGCACTGTGCAATAGTTTTGTTTACTCCGGCTCCCATCATGACTTTCAATTGAGCAAATTCAGAAATAACCAATCAATCAGAAACACAATGCCGTCACAAAAACCCGTCGCACTCGTTACTGCCAGCTCTGCAGGGTTGGGCGCCGCAACGGCAGTCTACTTTGCACGCAATGGCTACAACGTCATTATCAACTACTGCAACAACGAATCACGAGCAGAGATAGTACTGAAGAATCTCAATGATCTGCAAGTCGAAAAATCTACGACTGCCGAGGAACCAAAGCATGCCGTGATTCAGGCAGATCTCGAAAAGCGCGACGATGTCGAACGACTCGTGCATGAAGCATACAGCGTCAATGGCCGACTGGATGTGATCTTTTCCAACGGCGGCTGGACTCACTTCCGCGACACGCAGCGGCTGAGTGACAACGCATTTGACGCAGACTGGGATCGCGCATTCACTGCCAATGTCAAGTCGCACATGTGGCTTCTGCATGCGGCTGAGACGTATCTAGCCGAACACAATGGCGCTTTTATCACGACAGCATCCATGGCCGGCGTGCGTGGCATGGGCAGTTCCTTGGTATGTCGAAGTTGTCGTTTTCTCTTTTTGGTAGGAGGTATGCTCATCAACAGGCATATTCCGCGGCGAAAGCTGCACAGATCCACATGGTCAAGGGCCTGGCAGCAATGGTGGCGCCGCACATTCGCGTCAACAGCGTGGCGCCAGGCTTTTTAGAGACGGAATGGGCAGAGCGGTTCACGCCAGAACAAAAGGCCGACATGCTCGAAAGGACCAAGCTGAAGCGCTTCGTGACAGTTGAAGAGGTCGCCGACCAAGTGGTGGCGCTGGCACGGAATCGAGGGATGACCGGTGTGAATGTGGTGATGGATGCCGGGATGTGTTTGTGAGACAAGAGAAAACCATCTTGCCTAGGGAGTCTGCGATAGGAGAGAAGAGACAGCCGAAAGAAGAGAAGGCCAAGAGATAAAGGACAAAAAAGTCTGACTTGAAACAGAGCGGCATGCTGATTTCCTTCTTTTCTTCCATTGTGCCAAGAATCGTGATCGTGGGCGGATCTCCCATGGATCTGGTTGTGGCAGATCGCTTCTGATCGCTGCCTATCAGCCCCGTTTGCCCCCAACCCCTGCAGCTGAAGCGTTGAAACATGAAACAAAGCCAGCGTCTTACAGGCCAGGAACGCGCCAATCGTGGGCCAATACGAGAACAGTTAGCAGGCGGCACAACGGCCAGCGGCGTTTTTGGTCTTCTTCGTCCCCTTTTTTGTCCCCTTTCGTCCCCTTTCGTCCCTTTTCGTCCCTTTTCTTCTCCACCAACGAATGCAGGGGAATGCGGCTAGTGTTCCTCAACGCGCTGGGCCCCAACGCGCATCGGCGCCTGGCACCCTGACAGCACCCCTTTTTTGGTCCTGCTTCCTTTGCAATGCTTCCTTTTGGTCCATTCATCCCTTTCACAGGGAACACAACCAACTCTGCCAAACGGCCCCCCACGTCGTATGCCGTTGGTAGCTGATCATCCGCGTCACTTTACGACCTGGCGAACACGGCGAACAGCCGCAGGGTTGTACGCGTGTGCAGGGATAGCGACAGGGGTATTTATTTTTGTACCGACTCGTATGCTCGATTTTTTCTGCCAGCCACTCTCACATAGGAGAGCAGGCAGGAATAAAACCAGCACTCTCGCTACCTCGAGAGCGTGAGCAGCTCTGATTCTTTCGTTTGCTTCTTTGCATCCACGTTTGTCGTTCCTTTTCGTCGTGCAGTCTGCTACAGTCGTTTTGAATGCCCTCTGGCTGGTCCAAGCATTTCTACATTCATTCTTTTCCGAGTTCTTCTCCCATCCATTCTCTCAAACAGCACAGACTGCACTCGACTTCTTCGACACTTTCAACAATGTTCTCGACACTCTCTCTTCTCTCTCTTCTTGTGGCCACTTTGGCCGTGCAGGTCGCGGCTTTGCCCAGCGCCAACCGCACCGGCGTCCGCTATGTCGGAGCCAACATCGCCGGTTTCGATTTCGGCATCACGACGCAGGGCGTCCAGACTCTCTCCTCCATGGAGCCCCCACTTTTGAACGTCTCTGGCATTGATGGTGCTGGCCAGATGCGCCACTTTGTTCAGAACGATGGCTTCAACATTTTCCGCCTGCCTGTTGGCTGGAAGTATCTTGTCAACGGCACGCCTGGTGGCAAGCTTGATGCGGCCAACTTTGGCGAGTACAATAAATTGGTGCAGTCGTGCCTCAACACCACCGCCCACTGCATCGTCGACATCCACAATTACGCCCGCTGGGAGGGCCAAATCATTGGCCAGGGCGGCCCGTCCAACGAGCAGTTTGCCAGTCTGTGGTCGCAGCTCGCCACCAAGTACGCCAACAACAGCCGTATTCTCTTTGGTATCATGAACGAACCCCACGACCTCGATGTCCCTGCCTGGGTCGACACTGTCCAGACTGTCGTCACTGCCATCCGCAAGGTGGCCCCAAAGCAGACCATCCTTTTGCCGGGTAGCAAGTAAGTCCTCTCCGTACTATCATCGGCGGGTTTTTTTTTTCTGGCTTTTTTATCTAACAATTCTCAGCTACACCAGTGCTGGTGCCATGGCCGACGTTGCTGGCCCTCTCCTCCTTGACGTTAAGAACCCCGACAACACCACACATGGTCTTGTCTTTGATGTTCACCAATACCTCGACTACGACTACTCTGGCACCCACACTACCTGCGTCACCAACGCCATTTCCTCTTTCCAGCCACTGGCCACTTGGCTTCGTGCAAATGGCCGCCAGGCATTCACGACTGAGACTGGCGGTGGCAACACGCCGTCCTGCTTGCAGTACGTCTGTGAGCTGATGAAGTTCCTCAATGCCAACAGCGATGTCTTCCTAGGCACCGTGGCATGGGCAGCAGGCTCGTTCGACGCGTCCACCTACGAGCTCAGTGTCGTTCCCACAAGAACGGGCCTAACATGGACTGACAGCGAACTGGTGACGTCGTGTTTGAAACGGTAGTGGGTACTCTAGTCGTAGTCGTCGTTTCTCTATGCATTTCTTGTACGTTTCTTCTTCTCTTCATTCTTTTATCATTTTAGACTTCCTTTTTCGTCACGCTTGACGACATTTCCTTTCTTTTCTCTCATTATACCTCTTTCATATTCAAACTTCTTTCTTGTGTCATCATCAATAGATTTCTTTTCAAACGTGAATCACCACACCAATATTCTCTCTACTTCCATGTCCACTGTGAACTGAATGAAATAAAATATAACATAACAATAATAAAGAGAGTATGTCATCGACTTTGATTAACAAACGGGAATTGATACCTTCAACAATACGTGCATTAGTATATCGGACTCTCCGACATGGCTTCGATAAGGAAATAGTGCCATGTTGTGGAGAACTAACACGCATATCCCACCACGCACGTTAGCTATCTGTTAACAGTATCTGCTGCTATGTCAATGTGACGTAACTTGCTGTCCATCTTCCAGTTTCAGTCGCAAAGTCCCAAAATCGCATCACGAGATACACACAAACAATATGACGTCCATAGCTATTCACGACCTCTTTGGAGTCAAGGGCTACGTTGCCGTCGTCACTGGCGGTAGCAGTGGTCTTGGGTTTATGATTTGCAAGGTACTTTTCATGCATTTCTTTTTTTGTTCCCGTCAACATGACCACCAACTGACAATGATTTGACAGGGCCTGGTTAAGAATGGCGCCAAAGTATACGTGGTTGCGCTCCCATCCGAACCAATCGACGAGTGCGTGGCAGAACTGAACAAGCTTGCCGGTGACGACGGTGGCTCGGCCATTGGTCATGCTTGCGATGTGTCAAGCAAAGAGGAAATTGCAAAGCTGGCTACATTTGTGACTGCACGGGAAGACCGCGTCGACCTTCTCGTCTCCAACGCCGGCATTCGTCGCGATCCTCCAATTGCCTGCGATGTTCTGAAGGCACCTTTGGCCGAGCTGCAGGCGAGTATGTGGTCGTCTCACCATCCTGACTGGGCATCGTCATTTGCCGTGAACACGACTGCGCACTACTTTTTGTCCGTGGCATTCTTGCCGTTGTTGGCTGCAGCAGGTCAGCGACACGAAGGCCAGGGACACCGCGCCGGCCGCGGCAGTATCGTCATCACAAGCTCATGTGCCAGCATGCACAACGCGACAAATGTCGACCTCACCAGCTATGCTGCCAGCAAAGCC
Organism: Sporothrix euskadiensis; assembly: GCA_019925375.1. NCBI lineage: Eukaryota > Fungi > Ascomycota > Sordariomycetes > Ophiostomatales > Ophiostomataceae > Sporothrix > Sporothrix euskadiensis. The sequence continues at coordinate 42,334 of JADHKQ010000069.1, forward strand.
GCGACTGACCATCTGGTGCGGCTACTTGCGGCAAAATTCTCGCGCTTCTACGTGCGTGTGAACAGTATCAATCCTGGTTGTAAGTTTGCAAATCGGCGTTTGAAGCTCCGAGGTGTGTAGTGAGCGGGACAGAATCCACTAACAGCTCAGTCGTGCCAAGCAAAATGAACCCCGTCGGTGCCGAGGGCAACATGTTCAGCAATCTCTTTGACAAAATGCCAGCGAAACGTGCCGGAGAAGCGGACGACATCGCCGGCGCCGTGTTGTACTTGGCTAGTAGGGCAGGCTCATATATTGACGGCATTAATCTGTGTATCGACGGTGGCCGTATACTGCTGGCCAATGGTCAAGAGTGAGAAGTGGGTTGCAGTAGCGGGCGAAATCGGAGGTGGGGGGGAATGATTGCGCCGATAACGATATATATTACACCACATGTCTGCACCTAGCTAGCTGTCCGTACACATACCTTCCACTGCAAACCAGCAATTTCTCAACAATGTCTATTGTCGTTATTCCGGGAGCCCCTGTGTATGTTTGATTATCCCCAGTATTATATTCCTTTTCCTTTGTTCTTACACAATAGACCCGAGTTGTCCGACGACGAGCTCGATGGCCTCTTTGCCGAGCTCAACATCCGCAATGTCTCGTCAGAAGACAAAGCCGCGTACAAGCCAGTTCTGCAGTCTTTTATGGCCGTAATGGACAAAATCAGGACAGATTCGGACTACACGCCGCCGTCGTTGGTACTAGAGCAGACAGATGACACCCGCAGCTACAACGTGCCAACCCCCGAAGACAACCCCATGAATGCATGGAGTCATCTGTGCAACATCAAAAACACGACAGCACCGTCACAATTTCCTGGACTTCTCGACGGTCGCACGTTTGCTGTCAAGGACAACATTTCGGTGGCTGGCCTACCGACAACGATTGGTCTGTCGCCACAGTTATTTGAAGGCGGCCAGTACCAACCCGCCGAAATTGACGCGACAGTCGTTGCACGGATTCTGGCCGCAGGCGCAGTGGTGAAAGGCACTTCTACCTGTGAGGGGTGGTGTGCGTCGCCTCTGTCATACACGTCCTTTACAGGTCCCGTCCATAATCCTTGGCTATATGGGCACACATCAGGTGGTAGTAGCAGCGGATCTGCCGCTCTTGTCGCTGCCCATCAGATGAAAGACGTATTCTCATCTAATGGCGAGCATACGTTGAAGTCGGGCCTTGTAACCAGGACAGATGTCATTCCCACAGCCGAAATAGCTCTCGGCAGTGATCAAGCCGGCTCTATCCGCATACCAGCCAGCTACTGCGGAGTGTACGGTCTCAAGCCGACCTTTGGTCTTGTTCCATATACCGGCGCCGCATCCATGTCAGCCATGATCGACCATCTCGGTCCTATTGCATCATCTTTGGAAGACATTGCTGCTGTTCTTGAGACGATTGCTGGCTATGACGACTTGGATCCCCGCATGTCACCCGAGTCGCCTCTGCGGGCCAACGTGCTGCCGTATGCAGCTATTCTCGCCGACTTCCGTGCTCAGGATGCCGCCGAGGTGGGCACTTGGAGGGTCGGACTACTCAAGGAAGGCTTTGATATGACAGGCGTCACCGATGCCGTCCGTGACACGGTCCTTGAAGCTGCACGGACGTGCTTTGAGGCGGCTGGTGCCGAGGTTGTTGACATCTCCGTGCCCATGCACTCCGACGGTGCTGTCCTGTGGAATGCATCGACGCGTCCATCAATGGCCACGTGGCTGCTCCAAGGCCGTGGCTCGGGCCACCTCACCTATCTACCGCCACACTTGAAGCCAGTCACTGGTCAGATTCCTCTGCCTGACGGCGACAATGGTCAGCAGGCTGCGTCTCTTCTCAACAAATACACACCTGCCGCCATCAACATCTTGTTGAGTCAGCAGGTCGCTAACTCGCGACTGGCTGCTGGGCTTGAAGCCAAGGCACACCGGAAGGTTCTCGGTCTACGGGCAGCGTATGATGCTGCCCTTGAACAAGTTGATGTTCTCGTCAGCCCCTGTGCACCAAATGTGGCTCGCCCACTCCCGCCGCCTGACGCATCAGTGGCTGACATGTTGGCTTATGCCATTGGCACGACGAACAACACTGCTCCGTTCAATGCCACGGGCCATCCCGCAATGAATGTGCCATGTGGTACGGCCCCGTCGCCCGAACGGCCGGACGTTCAGCTTCCAGTGGGAATGCAGGTGATTGGAAAGCGGTTCCAGGATGACAAGGTCATTCTTGCCGCTGCCTTATTTGAGCGGGGAAGGGAAAAGCTGAAAGTATAGATCAGGCTGTGTTGCAGTAATACTTTGTGCTGCTTTTAATCGATCTCCTCTCGTACATTGAACGTATGCAGTTAAATCAAAGTTATTTGTCTAGTTTTCATTCCTTGAACATCGAGTAGGACTATTTTGTGTTGACCAATTTATTATTGATTATATGTACTATAATTAACTAGAATTTCAGTTTTGAAATCTATTTTCCAGTTCGTACTAATACTTCACGACCGGTCACACGACCAAGATTTATTTTCAGTTACAAAATATATGAATTAGGGATGACCTTTCTGTTTATTTTATTTATTCGGGACATATTACTTGCAGTTGCATGAATATGAATATTGTTCTGATGTGGTTCTTGTCACTCCAAGAACGCAGCAATCTGGTCATCGATCCACTTCGTATCGGCTGGGTTCGCACCGGATCCTGCCAGGTGGCCCCAGATCGATGGGATGACCTTGAGTGTCGCCTTAGGAATGAGTCCAGCTTCGGACTTTGACACGAACGGCCTGAAATACTGATCCGTTTCACAAGGCATCAAAAGCACACGAGCCTTGATGCTACCAAGGGCGTCAGATAGAGTGCTACCCCCAACTTTGGCAATGTCACCGCGCTGCCACATTCCGAGCTTAGCAAGCAAGTCGTCTGCGTCCCAGCCGTTGTAGTTGACACCTGTTGTTGCCGCATCCCAGGCGACCCGTGAGTCAAAGCCAAGCGAGCGGAAGCCCTCCTCGTCAAACCACTCGGCACTTGTCAACCAAGCTGAGTAGGCTTTGCCAAACGCCTGAATACCACGGGTGGCTCTCGGCGTCTTGTCGTCTCTCTTTGCCACTGGTATATAGTCAACTGAGTTCTCGAGGGCAAATCGGGGACCTTCGAGGAACTGAACATTGTGACCACTCGTGCGTGCCGACGAGCAGATGATGACGGCTTGCTTCACCATTTCGGGATACATTATCAGCCAATGGTAGGTGGTCTGGCCACCCATGGAGAAGCCGACGACGACATCGAGGCTGGTAATGCCCAGTACATTTTGCAGCAAGTGATGTTGTGCCTGCACACAGTCCCGGTAGTCGAGTGTGGACTGAGGAAAGCCGGGTGTGTTTGACGGGCTCGACGACTCTCCGTTGCCAAAAAGAGCGACGACGACGACGCGGTGGTCTTTCAAGGCGCCGCTAGCAAACTTGCATGTGTTTTGCAGGCGGCCACGGAAACAGGTGACCACAAGCGCTGTCTTACTCGCTGTAGGGTTCAGCACGGTGTAGGCCACGGTGACTGACGGAAGAACAGTGCCATCGGTAAAGGCAAAGTCTTTGATAACGTGGTGCTGGACGTCCATAGTGGGAGTGGAGGTGTGAGTAGAAGAGGCAGGGGTAGGGCGTTGAGTGGTGTAGTGAGAGAGTGCTGTGGAAGAGCACAGTGGAAGTGGGCGACTGTTTCTCGACGGACTGTTTTCGCGGCGGCGCCCCCTCTTACACGAAATAGGTGGCAATGGTTGCTTATCGGAGGAGTCGAAAGTGCGGACCCACCACTGTCGGATGGTCCGACGCCTATCGGTGCTGGCGATTGTGACCCCTGTCTGCTCTGTGCATCGCTTGAACTGCACCGAGATCAGTCGCGACAACAGAACGACCGCGACAATGTGGACATGGATTTTTGTTTGCGGGTAATGTTGTAGAATATGGTATTTATTTGGCCTGATTTATTTTCAACAATCGGGTTGTAGTTACGGAGTATCGTAACAACTTTCACAACAAACCGAAGCTTACCGAAAAAACCACACTACAAACCCACCGCCTACCACTTACACAATGGCCCCCAACGGAGACGCCTACGTTGTCAACCCCAGCGCCCCTGAGGGTGCCAGCAGATTCGCCAACGCCCGCCTTTCGCCAGCAGGGCCGCACCGCACAATCTACGTTGCCGGCACAGCTTGTGTTCGTCCTTCTGACGGCACGTGGCCTGGCGTTACCGAGAATGCGGATGGCACACAGACACTAGACGTCCGCGTGCAGACTGCTGCCGTGCTCGAGAACATTGACAACGTCATCAAGGGTGCCACCGACGGCAAGGGTGGTGTCCAGAATCTGATTGATGCCGTCGTTTATGTGGTGGACATGGACCGGGACTATGCAGGCATGAACGAGGAGTGGAACAAGGTCTTCCCCACGCGTGCTGTTGCTCCGGCACGCGCGACTATCGGCGTCAAGCAGCTCCCAGATCCACGGATGGTCGTCGAAGTCAAGGCAGTGGCAGTTGTGGAGATGTGAGGACTAAGGAGGGAAGAAAGAAAATAAATGGGGACTCGATCTGGGATTGAATTTAGTGGTATCACGTCGTATTTTAGCACATTTACCGGTTGATAGGAGCCATCGAGCTGTACTTTCCAGGGACACTAGCGCCGAAACAATGCATCAAGTGAGCCATTCAACGTCCACTGATAACAAACGGGCAGAAGGCGGGGCTGTCGTAGTGGATCATATCTCAGGACCTGGCCGTGCATCGTGACGAACGTTCACAGCCGTATCTCACCCTTGTTACCAAATCCAAATCCTACGACAAACAGTTTTGTGCCTCGTAACAGACTGGTTTTTTCTTTCAACGACGACAAACATGGCTGCTCCGCAAGCTCCAGAGTCACGAACGTCGTGCACACGCTGCCACAAACGCAAGAAGCGATGCGATCGACTACTGCCATCATGCCAGAACTGCCAGGCCGCACGTGTGCGGTGCAGTTTCCAAGATACAAACCGCGGCGCAACCGTGTCATATCCTCTTGCGTATGCAACACCGAACCCAGCGATACTACTACAAGATGGACAGAGATCAAGCTCTCGGTACTGACCGGCATCTCACATAGATATGTTCGTAATCTCGAGTCTCAATTGGCAGACTTGCGCCAGCAGCTCGCTTCTGAAAAGGGACAGCAATCACACGACCAGACCGCACAGAGCACTGCCTCACCTCTTGCTAATATCCAGTCACCGTCGCCATCTATAGCATCATTGCTCGCGGCTGTTTCCCAGACTGATCCTGGCACAACACTGCAGGACACGAGCATGCACGGCACTGGATCACCCTCGCCCCGTCCCCCGCCGCAAATGCAGCGACCACGCCAGGTCAGCCAGCAAGCATATGCATCGCCGTCTCCAACACAGCAGCGGCCGCCATCACGAGCCCCAACAGCTGCGTCAACCCAAGTCCCAACCGAGACGCCTTCGTTTGCCCAGGAGCTGAAGGAGTTGACACTTGAGGCCACTGCCGAGCGACATCTGGGGTCCTCGTCTGGTCTTGCCTTTGCGAAGCTGACGCAGATGATCCTGTGCCGCCTCACACCAGATAAGGCCGATTTCGTCTTTACCAACGAGATGACTACTGTGACGTCTCGCGGCGTCAATGGGAGCACGGATGGCGAAGCAATGAATCGCTCGGCCGTTGGAACAACCACGACGACCGCTGCTGTGAACAACTTTGGCTATGTGGGTAGTGTCGAGCCAGCTATGATTGACTTCAACTCGCCATCAGACTTGTTCAACAACACATCCGTGTTCAATAGTCTCAGCGACAGCATCTCGGTGTACCCACTGCTTTTCGGCGACGTATTTCTTAGCGACATCATGGAGCCTACTGCAGTACTGGCGAATCTAGCCTGGCCACCCCCAGCCATGTGTGATGACGGCGTCGGCGACGAGGAACATATTGCTATGCTGGTGGACTTTTACTTTGCCCACTCCAACACGCTCTATCCTATCGTCGAAAGACAGTCTTTCATAAAAACGTTGGCTCAGATGCAGACGGACCCTACCGGTGCTGCAGCTGGTGCTCTGTCCCCGCTTGAAGTTTTCCGCGTGTGGATGGTGCTGGCCATTGGATCAACAGCATTTTCGTCCATCTCACTGACAGACGAGTCTGAACCAATGCTCTACTATAATAAGGCGTTGCAGTATGCAGAAGAGGCACTGGCTATGAATGAGATTGCCGCCATTGAGGTGTTGACACTGCAGGTGTCATATTCCTTCTTTAACCAGCTGGGACCCAGTAAGTCAACTAGCAATCGTTTCCTTATGTACAGAAAGAGTGCTGACAGCCAGACACATGGTTTCTTGTCGGCATGGCCGCTCGTGTAGCTCTCGGCTGTGGCCTCCATACTGCATCAACATACGACAAGCTGCCGGCCGACGTTGCCGAGCAGCGCAAACGTATATTCTTTTGCATCTACATGATGGACCGTGTTGCGTCCATCGCTTTGGGCCGTCCTTTTGCACTCCACGATGACGATATCGACGTTGAGCCGTTTGCCGCTGTGGACGATCCGAGTTTGCAGGCTACATCAGCAACGACAGACAACTTCTCGTTTGACGACCCACTCACTCTTCAACCACCGCTGCTATCCATCCCTCTTCACATCTTGGCCCTTCGCCGTATTGCCAGCCGTATTGCAAGGAAGGTCTACTCACCGTCGGCAAGTCGTGCGGCAGCCGCAGCAGCAAAAGCTGCCAATGACCCCAACGCTACACCAACTGCCCCGGAGTCAACTTCACGCGAAGCCATTTTGACGGAACTACATCAGGAGCTTGTTGAGTGGCGTCGCACAATGCCATTCCCCCTTCCAGATCTCGACAGCCGTGTACCACATCTTAGCAGTACTTGGTACGACTTCAACTACTACACACATCTCGCCTCGGTCTATCGACCTTCCCCATTGTTTCCCGTCATGGACGCACATCGTGTGAAGATTCTTGCCAACGCTGCAGCCATGGCATTACGTCACGCCTACAGCCTGCACCAGCAGCAACGTCTGGCATACAACTGGTTGAACTTTCTCAGCATCTTCACGGTGTCACTGTCATTAATCTACGCCACTACGGCCCAACCCGCCAATTTGGCCACAGTTCTGCGACAGACGCGTGCCATCGATGACTTGGAGCTTGCCGTGGAGCTGTTTGAAAAGTTGAGTGTCAAATTTGCAGCGGCACGGAAGATACGCGGCATGGTGGCCGAGATCGTTGCTCGATATCGGGATGTAAGGGAAGCTGTGTAGTGGCGGGAGGTTTCAAAGGTCGGTTGCATTTTTACGCTAACATTACGATATGATACTACGAACACGATACATGATTATTTGTTCTTTTTTGGTTTTATTTTACTGATTTTTTAATATCTGCTATGACGAACCAACCATGCCATATTTACATCCTTCTTAACTTGTCACGTCATCAGACTACTTCGTCTCGATGGGGTCGAAGTGGACCCAGCATTCATGCTCCTGTATGACTTGTTAGCACGAGTGGAATTAGAACCAGGTGGAACATATAGGAACAACTCACAGTAGTGGTAGGCATAGTTTCGTCACCAAATACTTCAAAACGACTGGTGATGCCCGGGCTTGCGTTTGTCTGCTTTGTATGAAGCCTCGTAGTGTACCGGCGGTAGATTGCCGCAAGAAGCATTGTCATCTCGGCCATGGCAAGGCTATTCGTTAGTACAATTCTGTAGACAATCAGAGATGTCAAAGGCACTCGTTACTTACTGCATGCCAATGCACATACGGCCGCCACTGGAAAATGCCCAGAACCAACGACGCATGGTGGCTTTTTCTTCCTCCGTCTCTGGTCCCTCGCCGGCCATCCACCGTTCAGGACGGAATGCCAGCGGCTCTCGGAAAACCTCGGGATTGCGGTGGATTGTGTACGGGTCCATACCCACGACTGTTCCGGCTGGTATAGTGAACCCATCGATCAGGGCATCCTTGCCACCAGCATGCACACGAGGTTCTGTAGCCGGCAGAGGTGCATACAGACGGAGCGTCTCTTTGAGCACCGCATCAAGAAACGGAAGCCTGTCAGATGCATCGGCAGTGGGATTCCCTTGACTGTCAATCTCGCCGTTGCTTTCAGACATTGATGCCACTTCATCACGCAGACGGGACTGGTAGCGAGCATGCTCCGGCCTTGATAGAGCCCAGATGGCAAACATTGCAGCATCGCTGGTGGTGTCGATGCCGGCAAGAAGATGGTCGGCTAGCTCGGACGCCATGTCGAGCCCATCCAGTGCCGTACTGTTACTCTTCGTCTTCAGGGTAAGATTGTGTTGGTACAGGCGGCCCATGATGGACAGAGATGTTGTCTCGTCACTGTCAGCAGCCATCTTCCCAGAGTTGACATATTCTTCGAAAGACCTCCACGATGCTAGTGCATGAGAGCGAATGGCAGTATATGTAGCTGGCTTTGTCATCGGCAGCATACCGAGAGCATTGACTAACTTCTCCTCGAGTCCTGTCCTGGTGTACAGCCACTTTGTGTATGAAGGCAGATGGATCGCGAACCAGCTCAAGCGACGGCGAGCTGGGTCGAGAATATCAACGAGGAGTCCCTGATCACGGCCACAATGTGGGTGGCCTTGCTGCAGTGCATGCGTGCCACCATGCGTGTCGCCGTAGAGGAAGCCCGTAATGCTGTCGAGACTGAACCAATGGAGACTGTGGAAGATCTCGTGGCCATCCGTCTTGGCGTTGTCCTTGCGTTGAGCCGCGATCAGTGCCAGGTAGTTTTGCACATTCCTTTGGATCAGCGGAGTTGCCAGTGCCTCCGGGTGAAGCACTGTAGTTTTGGAGTAGGCATGGGCCAGCGCCTTTTTGCGCTCCGCATGTTGGCGTGCAGGGCCAAATGTGAACAGATTCTGGCGGCCGTAGACGTCAAACATGCGGTAGAAGGTCGTGCGCTCAAAGCCGGAGCCTGCACCGTAAATTGTGCGCAGTGCAGACAGTGACGAGAAAGATACCTCGCCGGGCCCGACACGGACTGCCGGGCCATATTGGTCGTGGAGGTCACGTAGACAAGTTGTGCGTGCGCCAGTCCAGTCTTCGTAGGCAAGACGCCATTTGGTCAAGGCAAACAGCTTGGGGCCAGGGATCTTGGCAAGTGGTGATAGAACAAGAGGCTCATAGATTGCATAGTAGATGCCATAAACGATGGATAGAATAAGTGAACCGATGATCACAACCTCTACATTGCCGGCGACAGCCTGCGTTACTGGAACTGTGTCAGGACATGCCTTTCAAGGCTGACGGGGTCTGGCCAATGGGAGTCGACCAATAAGCCATAGACTTACCCCGGGAAATGATGCCAGACGACTCCATGTTGCTCTTGTTTGCTTTTCGTGTACTTTTCAGGCACAGTATGGAGGAAACGTGGTTTTCTTGCAGAAAGCAGCCATATTTAGTAATAGTCAACTGTGTAAAGGCCACTGGCAGAGATGAGCTGACAGGGGTTCAGCGGCGATGTACATTCGTGCGAAACTACTGTGTCGGGGAACCCGACATCCTTATCAGCGACAGATCCCCCGATATGGCCATGCCGGCACGTAACAGCCATGTCAACACAATACTCCATATGGGTTGCCTATTTGAGATATGAATCTTTTCAACATCTTGATATTTGAGACAGTTGTGGAAAAATAATACTATCAACAGCTTCACTCAACACGTTCGCCCTTGCTTACATTCACACACATTTTTACGGTCCCTCCAACGGTCCCTCCAACTCACAATTTTGAATTGCAACTTCACCCACATTTATTATCAGATCAATCATCAAATTTATCATCTTGAATACTTCCCAGTCCACCATGTCGACAACAGTTACAGAGACAGCTCCGGCCAAGGCCGTTCAGTTGGTTGCCGAGCCTGCGCCAGTCGACGATGTTGACCCGTTGAACGCCATGGCCCATCAGGGCAAGGGACTGCCAGGAGTCCCTTCTTTTGCTACACACGAGGAGACGCGCAAATGGCTGTTGCAGCACATGGCCGCAGCATTTCGTGTCTTTGGCCGTGAAGGCTACTGTGAGGGCATCTCGGGTCACATCAGCGTGCGCGACCCGGAACACCATGACCAGTTTTGGATCAACCCGCTCGGTGTGCACTTTAGCATGATGCGTGCCAGCGACATGATTTGTGTCAACCTGGCTGGTAAGGTTGTTGGTGGTAACACAGCCGGCTCCATCAACGCGGCCGGCTTCCAGATTCATTCAGCCGTCCACCGCGCACGGCCTGATGTCCATGCCATCTGCCACACGCATTCCATTCACGGCCGTGCATACTCTTCCTTTGGCAAGCCTCTAGAGATGCTGAACCAGGATGTTTGCTACTTCCACAATGCCCACACTGTGTATGACCAGTACGGCGGTATTGCCAACGAGGCTGATGAGGGCGCCCGCATTGCAGCCAGCCTGGGCACTGACAACAAGGCTGCCATTCTTCTCAACCATGGCCTGTTGACTGTTGGCCAGACTGTCGACGAGGCTGCTTTTCTCTTTTGCTTGATGGAGCGGAGCTGCCGTGTGCAGATGCTGGCCGATGCTGCGAGTGTTGCTGGCAAGCCAAAGCGGATCGTCAGTGACGAGGAGGCAGCCTACAACTTCCGTATGGCAAGCACGCCGGTGAGTTATATCCATGACCCAGATATATTTCGTGCAGTGACGTCTAATAAACTAGGACTGTCTCTTTGTCGAGTTCCAGCCGTACTACCGGTACGAAGAGTATGTATCGCCAGATTTCAAGGAGTAGATTAGACGTAGATGCTAGACAATCAGCCATCAGCCTTACCTAAACAATCAAATGAAGATATCAATATTAAAACAGCTCACTCCGTAAAAAAAAGATATGATACACATTGCAGTCGTGGCATCACATATAGACGTCGTCTAGATCTTGAATACAAGCCTCGTTGTGTGCCACGGGCGGGGCCTCCGCAGGCGTCGATAAGCGGACGGTAGCGGAGCTGCCGACGCCCTAGTTTATTACGTAGGGCGAGTTACCAAAGATATGCGATTCCTACTTCCCCGCCTTCCAGATATGGAAGATATCGCAGATATGACCCCCAAGCACTAAATCCGCTGTAAAACAGGGGCTGGCCGGTACTCTTATCACCAATTTGTAGGATCCGTATCTGCTGGCTGCCCTGTCTGCGTCACATCCATGCCGTACTTTCAGGGCGACGAGAAACCTTGTTTGTCTGCACATGATAAGACTCTGGACTGTGCATGATGCACAAGACTGTATATATACACGAGTCAGCGGTGTGATGTGTAAGTGATTTGCTTCGACAATGCAGTGCAGCTTCTTTGGCCCATTTTTTTTTCATCTTCTTTTATTTTTTCCTCTTGTCATTTTGATCTGCATCTGATCAATCATTTGCCTCTTCGCCATGGATGCCTCGAACGAAAAGTCGGCGATGCATGACGCCAAGGCCACCTCGCCGGAGCCCCAAAGCGACGTTGATGAGGGCTCGGCCACGCCCATCACATCTGGCTCCCAGTCCCTCCGCCGCAACCTCCACGGCAAGGAAGTGCAGCTTTTTGCCATCGGTGGTGCCATTGGAACGTGTAAGTGTTTTTTTCTTCTCTCGATGTCTTTCTTTGTGCCTGCCCACGATACTGACTTCACAGCCTTGTATGTCCAAATGGGCTCTGCTCTGCCCAAGGGCGGTCCTGCAGGCCTTTTCATTGCCTTCCTTCTCTGGGGCTCCGTGATGTGGGCCGTCAACGAGTGTTTCGCCGAGATGGTGACTTATGTGCCCGTCCCGTCGCCGTTTGTTCGCTTCGGCAGTGAATGGGTCGACGGTGCACTTGGCTTTGGCATGGTGAGTCGTTTCTCCCCTGCCTGAATAACACTTTCGCCAACTAACCCCATCAGGCTTGGAACTTCTTCTTGAACATGGCTTTCCTGGGTGAGTACAGACTCCGTTCGATTTGCTTGACCTGTTTTACTGTTTTACTACACCCATTCTAACAACCAACAAACAACTAGTTCCCTTTGAAATCGTCGCCTTCCAAATTATGCTTACGTTCTGGACCGACAAAGTACCTGTCGAGGCCATGATTGTTGCCCTGATCGTCCTCTACGGCCTTTTGAACGTGGTGTCGGTGCGCTACTTTGGCATTGCAGAGTTCTACCTTTCCATTTTCAAGGTCGTCTTGATGCTTGGTCTCTTTCTGTTCACCTTCATCACTATGCTTGGCGGTAATCCCATACACGACCGTTACGGTTTCAGGTACTGGAAGGACCCTGGTGCATTTGTTGCCTACCTTGAGCCCGGCAATGTCGGTCGCTTCTGTGGCATCATTTCTTGCATGTACCAAGCCAGTTTCAGTGTCTGTGGCCCCGAGTACATCTCCATGGTGGCCGGTGAGGCCGAGACTCCCCGCAAGATCTTGCCACCTGCTTTCCGCTCCTTCATCTACCGCATTCTTCTTTTCTTTGTCGGCTCAGCCCTTTGCATGGGCATTGTCATTCCTTACAACGACCCCACTCTCTCCGCCATCCTCGGCGGCACGGCCGACGGCTCTGGTACTGGCGCTGCTTCTCCTTACATCATCGCTATGCAGCGCATGCACATTCCCTTCCTGCCCCATCTCGTCAACGCTCTCATTATGACTTCCGTCTTCTCTGCTGGCAATGGTCTATTGTTTTCTGCCACACGCACTCTGCACGGTATGGCCCTCGAGGGTCATGCGCCGCGGTTCTTCGGCCACTGCACCAAGGCTGGCGTGCCCATCTATGCCCTGGCCTTGTCGCTTGCCTTCTGCCTACTGGCTTTCTTGCAGGTCAGCAACTCGTCGGCCGATGTGCTCACCTACTTGGTTGATCTTGTCACTTGTTGCCAAATCATCAACTACCTCTGCACGGCCGTCACCTACCGCCACTTCTACTCAGCTCTGAAGAAGCAGAACGTCGACCGCAGCGCCCTGCCCTACCGTGGCCGTTTCCAGCCTTACACGTCTTACTATGCCATGGGTGGCTTGACATTCATGTTGCTGGCCGGCGGCTACAGTCTCTTCCTTTCTGGTGGCTGGTCGACCATGTGGTTCTTCTTGGACTACGGTATGATCTTCTTCTTTATTATCCTTGTCGTTGTTTGGAAGGTGGTGAGAAAGTCGACATATGTTCCTCCTGGCCAGGCTGATCTTAGCCTCGGTGGTTTGAAGGAGGAGATTGACTATTACGAGGAGATGTTTGTTCCTCGTGAGCCGTCCAAGGTGGGCAAGTACTTCAATAAGTTGTTTGAGTAGAAGGGTCGTGATAGTATGTAGTGGCCAGTTTGGGAGATGGCTGCGGGATGGAAACGTTTGAGTGTTTAAGAATAAATGCTTCACTGCTGTTCTCTATTATTGAATCAATATGTCGCCGTGACAAAACAATACTTTTATTTTGATTATCATGATGTGTATCCCATTTTTGATTGAATTTGGTTTTTTCCCTGACATCTACTGTCAGGTCTCGTCAACAAAAGAAAGTTTTTTTTTTTTTTTGGATTTGAAATATTCACATTCATTCTCCCCACACCTAGTTACTGTGCCGGAATACATCGGTGACCTTGTCGGGGTCTATCTGGTGACGCACGTGTTTTGGTATTTGCGAAAGCTTTTATAAGAATACCGTTCAGTTGGTCTAATCATATTTGATTGTGGAACGATAAAAGCGAAGAATGGTGGACTGGAGAGGCTGTCGATTTGTTTCTTCATGGCTACGGCCCGCAAGCTTATCTCTCTTTGATAAAAGAAAGTCTATTTTTTACACAATAAACATGTTTCAACGACGTCTGTCTGATGAGTGTATAAATTCAAACTTCGTTTGACGATTGATCGTTCCCTGTGCTTTTTCTACATGTCGGCCGTCGTATCCTACCTCTCTTAAACGCGGTGATGTGACGAGTGAGATAAGTTCAGAACGCGTAAAAGGTCCAGGCCCGGAATTTTATCGAAATGCACTAACAGAGAGCAAGACTACGACAGGGTAGCCTTTTGGTGGGCAAAAGTGAGCAGTTGGTGCATTTGATTGGTGGATGGCGAGGCGTCAACAATGCTGTTTTACCAGGAACAAACTGCCATATCGAAAAGATATCCAGACAGTATGGTTCAGTTGATCGGCTAATTCCGTACAACTGTTTCGAATGCATTCCGGTTTATTTATACGGGTTTTTTTTTAGATTATTTACAAAGAGGACGCGCTTTTGTGGGGCTCTTTGTTTTCAAGTGCAATCAGAAATCGCCATTCCTCCCGCAATCTTCATTCCGCTACTGGTATGCTGCTTTGGTACATATCTACTTCTGCAACACTACAAAGCAGGTCATGGAGGAAGGTTTGTGGATATGGCAAGGCCATTGTTCGATGAGTTCCAATGGATCTGTTTTGCCTCATTTTCATGTTACTATCTCTTTTGCTGTATTTTTTTACAAAATAAACACTGTCGATTTGTAGTTTTTTTTTTTTTTTGTAATTTATTAAATTAGAAGAAGGGGAAAAAAATATGGACAAAGAAAAAACATATCGAAAAAAATCAATTAAAACAAACATGACATTGACACTGAAGCCGAGAAAGCATTCAAAGTAGATAATACTTTATGAAAACATGTTCAATAATACAAGTTCTGAGTTCAAAACGAGAGTAGGAGCATATTGACCAAGGTAGATCAAAACTGATTCACGCGCAAAACCATGCTGGATTTGTTGCTAAAACAACACCGATCCTTACTTGATATTGGTAGCCACGAAAGGTTTACACCCAACAACAACCATTACTTTAGTTCAGACGATAGGAATATCAAAATGTCTTGATGGTAGAATTAAGAAATTAGACGCCAGTATTGTATGAAACCAAATAGAGAATCTTCATGAAGAGGGAGAAGCAGCCCTGGAAATAAAAACAAAAACATAAAAAGCCCGAGATTAAACGCCGTCACTCTATGCCATCGCCTTCTGAAAATGAATTACCAGCACACCCCAGTCTAGTAGTATTCTGGCAGGCTGCCAAAGCTGGGGACAGAGCCGCCGCAGTTGAAGGAGCGCTTGTATGCAACGGGAGGCATGAAGCCGCCCTGCAGACCGGCCTGGTAGCTCCAGAGTGGCGCGCTCTCCGTCTTCCAGGTCCAGTAGAACCAGCCCCAGCCAGTCTCGAAGGCCGACATCTGGGCCTGGGCAAAGGTCAGGAGGAACTCTTTGTAGTCGTCCGAGTAGCTGGAGACGGGCATGTTGGCCATGGAGCAGCTGCACTGGCTGTTCTTTGTGGGGCAGGCAGGTGTAGCTTTGCCGGAGAAGTTGCCAGTCCAGCGAGCACCGCTGCCGATGCCGTTGACCCACTGGGCACAGTCGGTGTCGGCCTGGGACCACTCGCCGACCATGGTGGGGCCGAAGCCAGAGGCGGTGTTGATGCTGGCGGAGAGCTGGCTCACAAAGGTGGAGCAGACAAGGTCGATCTTTTTCTCGTGCTCAAAGACAATGAGGTTGTTGTCGAAAATAGTATACTCGTGGACGTCGACGACCAGGCCATTGCCAAAGCCCTGGAGGTTGCCCTGCCAGGCGGGGAGACCACGCAGAGCCTCGCTAAAGACCTGGGTGGCGGTGACGCCGTTGTCGTTGACAATCTTGATGGCCTTGGCGGTCCAGTCGGACAGCGAGCTCTGCGGGATGCTGATGCCCGGCTCGTTGACAAGACCGTAAAAGGCAATGACGTTCTTGTAGCGGTCCTGGGCGAAGAACTTGGAGAGCTGGTCGTGGATGTCGAGCGAGCGCTGGGCGTTGGTGCTGCCGTCGGTGCCGATAATCCAGTTGATGGTGCCGGAGCGGCCACTGTGGTTCCAGCCGTTCTGGCTGCCAGGGACAGCGTGCAGGTCCAGGTTCACACGGAGACCGTGCTTACGGGCCCACTCAATGGCGCGCAGCAGGTAGCGCCACGAGATGCCGAGGACGTAGGGGTCGCCCGAGTAGGTCGTCACAGCCCAGTAGGAGTACGGGATACGGACGTGGGACAGACCGGCAGCTGCAATGTCGATAAAATCCTGCTCCGTAATGAAGGTGGCGTAGTGCTTCTCGAGCGTGGCGGCAGCCTGCTTGGGGCCGAGGTGGTCACACAAAGTGTACTCGTCGGCGACACCAGCGCTGGAAGGGTAGTTGAAAAGAGAAGGCGTAATAAAGGGCTCGAGAGAGAACCAGCCGCCGAGGTTCACAGCGCGGATCGGGTTCTTGGAGTAGTCCCAAGCCATGTTGAGGGCCGGGACGTTGGGGTTGGCCTGCTTGGAGTCGTCCCAGGTCGAGTTGAGGCCGACCAGAGACAGGTTGCCGACAGTTTGAGACGTGTACGTGCAGTTGAAGTCGGTCATATCGAGCCATGTCGTCGGGTCGTTGAAGGTGCCCTGCACGGAAGCGGGGATGTCCTTCTTGGTCGAGCAGGCACCGGCTGTCGCAGTTGCCGAGGCCTTGGTCGATGTCTTGGTGCCGGTGGCCTTTGCCGTTGTCTTGGACGTGGTTGTGGTTGCTTGTGTCTGGCCGGCACTGGCAGCCACGCTGCTACTGGACGCCGCCGCGGAGGCAGCAGCCGGTGAGTCGTTGAGGTTGGCCCGGTTGGTTGAGCTGGTGTGGATAATGTTCTTGGCGACCAGGACGCCCACAACAATACCGGCCACGGCAAGCACAGTAAATACACCGCCAATAATCAGCCACATGGGCTTCCTGCTCTTCCGGGCCGCCTTCTCGCTCAGTGGTGCCACGGCACCACCGCCTGCTGCGGATCCATGGAGGACATCGTGCAACTTGTCGGTGCTGCCGCCGTATGCCGTGCTGAGCTGTTCGGTGCTGCCAAACTCGCTGGGCCGCAAGCCCTCGTCCATGGCGTAGGAGTTCATCTGTACTAGGCGTGTCGAGATTTGTGCAGTGGTAAACGAGTGACTGGGAGGAGACCTTCCCGAAAATGCGCAAATCCGGCCTTGTCGTGTTAGTGATGGGTTGAGAAGGCCCGGGGTAGCTTGAAAATAAAAACACACCAGGTACGAGAGAACGTCGAGAACGTCAAATTCAACAGTAGACAAGCACCGTGAAGAGAAGGAGAGAACAATAGACAGCGGAGGGCAAGCAAAGTTGTCTCCTCGCGTTTTGCTAGGGCGCTGCCCACATTACATACTCCGTACTTTTTGCTGCATGGCCAGTAATTACTCCGTACACAGAACAATACTCCGTGGAGCCGTAAACATAGAAAAAATACGTCGTACGAAGTACGGAGTACGGTTATGCTTATTCCCCCCAGGGCTAGTTCGTGGTGCCAGGCCGCCGTTTGGTCTTGGCGGGCGTCGCTTTATTCTCGTATTTGGGTTTAATTTTAAAATAGCCACGTACAGCAGGGACCGACAGGGACCGACAGGGACCAAGAGTCCAAGAAGGCACCAAGAACGGCCAAAGAAGGACCAAGGAGGAGCTGGGAGGAGCTAAGAGGATCCAAGAGGAGCCTGCAGGGCCCTCTTGTCTGCATTTCTGCACTTTTGCACATCTTGAGTCAAAAATGAGCCCCAGAAAAAAGGAGACAAGGCGCCATCTGATGCAAAATCAAGAAATCCAAGAGAAGAGTTTGCAACCGGCTAGCCGAAAGACATACGAGTGACATACGGAGTACCGGCGGCACAAAATAAATTAAAGTAAAAAACAGGACATAAATTGCCGTGGACACAAAGTGCTCGTAATGGCTCACGAGAAGGTTGATGAGAAAAGAGAAGGAGACCGCGTTTGGCGCATATTGTCGTATTCTGTCTCGCGCCGTTTTGAGCAGCTGGGCATCTTCTGCCGAAGGCTCACGGAAAGGCGGCGCGACTTTGCGTACGTCGTACGGAGAGTGTCGTATTTTGATTTTTGAGGTTTTTGGTGCGCGCCAGCGTGAGAGCCAAGTTTCAACAGGGCATTCTATCCTCATTCCATCCTTTCCCATCAGGCTGTTTTTCGACGCGGTGGCATCCTGGGGCCCGCTTTTCTATGGGGAGGCAAAAAGCAACCAAAAGGGGCAGCACTGCGACGGCGCAGAAAGTTGCAGTGAGGAGACAGTGAGCAAACCGTGAGAACAGCGTCCCAGTGGGCGAGGTGCAGGTGTCCTTTCGTCAAGACTGCCCCACCCTTTTCGTCCTTTTCGTGAAACCTGCACTTGGCGCGGCCTTGCGGCTGACTCCCACACAAAGTCACGACATTGTCTGCCTTCCTCACGCAACGACATCATTCTCTCCCCCCCGGGTTTGTGTTTCCTTCCCCATAAAATTACACTTTGTGCATCGCCAGATGCAGCGTAGTGGTAACCTTCTTTCCGATCTGGCGGTGCTATTGTCTCACGGAGGGTCAAACGTGGCTGTCCATTTTAGTCTTCTACCACTACTGTATTTGCCGAGAGAAGAGGATCAATGTTAGGTCAAAATGTGGCTCTGTCGATGCCCCTTTTCCAGAGCCTCAATCACCGCGTTACTTTGGTCTGGTCAGTCCAACGGGGCATTGTATGCGCACAACAGGGACAACAGTAGTCACGGGATACATACGACACATGTTCCCCGCCGACATGCAGATTGATGCCCCTTTATGTGCAGTCTTTTTGCGGTTATGCATGTCTAAATTAGGTGTCTCATAACAGCGCAAAGGCAATGTAATAACACAGCGACCTCCGTACATAAAGTACCTTGCGCTGCCAACCTAGCTGTTGGTTCTCTTTTGCCGTCTGCCGGCAATTGTTTGAGTACTTTGATAAATTGTGTGCTCGACCGTCCGCTTGTTGATATCTGAAGACTGTTGTTTATCGTCGAAACAATCATGAAAGAGTCACCATTGCGAGTGGCACAGTCATAAACATAGCAGCACAGATTGTTGACACTTGGGTGGTGAAAGGCCAAATTGGCTCCACTAAATTGGTAATCCAGGGCATCTTCTTTCCCCTGTATCTTCAGGCACATTTCAAGCTTCTCTCGCGAAGTGTGAACTGCCAACACACAACCGTATCTCGAACACCAAATTCAAAACCTACCATGCTGCACATCTTTGAGCCGTGACTCCGGCGCCTCTCATCCCCGCTTCAATTTTGTGCACACCTTTATTGATACGTGCAGTCACTGTGACCTTCCAGAATGCAGCTTTCAGTTGGCCTGATCCCTATCAAAGCGAGGAGATCACCATTTCTTATCTTAGCGCAACGCACCCCAGACACTTTTACCCCGGATTTTCCGCCCAGAGATAACAACATCCGCTGCATCTCGGGTGCGGAGTCACGTAGAGCGTAGTTCGTAGATGCGTATACCTTTGTGCACATATTTATTTATGCTCACTGTGACTTTTCACCTGCATTGCATCTACCGACGTGATCCTCATATTTGGTTCTTTGAGCTGCCACCAAGCCAGTACACCCGCTTCAGGACCATGCTTCACGAGACGTATGCCATCCGTGCCTGGTTTAGACCCGTCCATGAGTGCTTGGAACGGTCGGAGGATGGCCACTGGACTCTGCCTACAAGTTTTATAACACACTTGCACGACTTGCGAAACCTGGCCTTGACGCAGAAAGCAGTTGATGAGTTTCCCTTCCTTGACGGTGTCGTCAACGTCGTCCCCAATCCCGATTCTTACGGTTTGAGTACACGTGAGCTGGGTGATGACTACGGTAATCTATCAGAGGCATATGTAAATAACTATGTACCATTGTTTGCTTAGCGGTAACAAAATCGGCGGGCACGGCATACATATACTCCCAATCGATCACCGCCGCCAGTGCCGGTACGGAGCCGTCAACCGCCTTGACCGCAACGTTGACAGGCCGCAGATCGTCGCACCATAGAGGGAATGGCCCTCGCTTTTTGGCGTCTGTTCCGCCCGCCAGCCTGTCCTCTGTCAAGAGTTTGCGGAACAGCTGCCGCGCAATGTACTTTTAGCGGGCATCATCGGCCGATTTGACGGCGTCGTTGCGCTGAAAGGACAGCTGCTGCATGTGCATGTCGGCAAGTGCACAATAGTTATCCGTGGCCGTGGCGCACATCGTCTCGACGGCGGGAAGCACACGCTCTGGACCCCGCGCCAGGTTGCCGAGCTGCGGCAGGTTGAGCGTACTTGAAACGGCAGTGCACGTCGAATGCGCCCTTGCGCGGCGCGCACAGCTCATATGGCCTCCCGAGCTCATATGGCCTCCCGCCCACGCGGCGCTTGCCGATGAGACGCCCGATCGCACGCTGCAGGGCCTCCCTCATCAGCATGTTCGCCTTGTCTTGAAGACGTCGTCATTGTAGTCCCATGCTAGGAAGTCGTACGCTGTGTATGAAACTGGCATTCTTTGCTGGGATCTTTTTTGCTGGGATAGGGGAAGAGCTTCAGACAAGGTTGTCAATTAGGGTTGAAAGGCGGTTGGGCAAGGCGTTCAGGCTACAATGCGGGGGTCAGTTGAGGGTCAGGAAAACGTGGTAAACGGAGCCGCAAAGAGATAGATCGGTGAGATAATGTAGGGGCGGTGCTTGTTCTTGTTCTTGACCAGCTCTGCCAGGGCTACCACGAACGAATTCATGACAGCCTCGCCAAAGCCCATCATCACGGATCCGACACAGAGTTGAGCCACGGTGGTGCTTGTCGCGGAGATGATGCAGCCGATGACAGCAAGAGCATCGCCAGCGATAAAGATGTAACGGCGTCCGAAAATGCCACTCAGACGGCCAAACAAAATGAAGCCAACAGCCTGGGAGGTTGTTCTGCCGATGGAGAATCAAGAAATGAGAGAACTGGGGCCTTGTCTCGTTAGCGTTTAAAGATAGGAAAGATAGCAGTAAGAGCTAAAAACCTCATACCAAAGTCGGATTGATGACGGTGTACAGAAGAGCAGCACCGCCAAGACCGTAGATGTAGATGCAGCATTGTGGGATAGCCACATACTTGTTTATTAGCATTATTGCGGAGAGGACCTAATGCTTTTCAGAGGAAGCATTTGGGCTAAAAAACACATATATAAAAGGAGTACTCACCGCCCAAGTACCAATAAAGTTGGGAGACCAGTAGTAGCCAGCAGGCAAGTGGCGGCCAGTGGCAGTCTTGGCAACAGAGCGTCGTCGTTGTCGTCTTCCTCAGCCTTTAGGACACCAGGATCCTCACACTGGCTCGTTCGATCCGGTCGATAGCGTTGGCATCTTCGTTCTTTTGGTCTGTGGTCCCCATGGTGGTGTCGTTCGTGGTGGCCATGGTGACTGTGGTTCGTGGGGAGGAAGCGTGACGCTGAATTCAGACGCCGACAGTGAGCAGAGATCTACAGTTATCAAGTTGAACCCGAGACCTTGGTTTGTAACAATCTGAGAGTCTGGGGAAATACGGGCAAGACGTTTGGCTTCTTATTCAACGAGATCTACCCAGAAAAACAAAGCAAAACCTTAATCAAATACCAAACATTGTTGTGGTGTTCGATATTGACTTTTCAAAAATCAAAATCAGACCCAAAAAAGGAGAAGACGAAACAAGCACCGTATTAGTCGAATTAGTGCCGCCAAGTGCAGTGTTTCCCCTCAATCCAGGTCGTGGCTCTAGTCACGCCACATCAACAGAGAATATGTTCCGATGAGAGCACCCTATTACCCCATGTGTGGGATCCAAGTACGTGGAGCCTGGTCTCTTTAGACACAAGATACAACCAGATCAGGAAAAAAAAGCAATCCTGTGACGATTCTCATATTATATCCAAAAGAATTACAGACCTTGGATCGGCACCCCAGATCCCCACGAGTCTCCATTATCCTGAAAGTTCACTCCCAGGTCGTTGTCGTTTGATGTCGAAGAAAACGCCATGTTGTGAGATCTCGTATGGAAATAGACTCAGTGCCATTCTCCTTCTTCCTACTTGAGTTTTGAGCATATTCGAGCAAATCAAACAGTATCAAACCGAGTCGTTACAAGGCTCACAACACATCAACATCATCATGACCAACCCACACCGTGATCTCGTCCCAACGCCGCTGCCCCAGGCTGAGATGACCGATATCCACACGGGCCGGCACCACGAATTCACTCTGCCGAACCTCGATCCATATGGGCCGTCGTTTTCTCTCAACATTCATCCAACGCTGCGCCTCCTGTGCTTCTTCAAACGTCGCCCTGATATGTCACTGACATATCAGAGGCCAAGTTCCACACCTGGTGGCCCTCGGCCCATGCCGACTTGACGGTCAGCAGTGCGCCTGTAGCTTTCACAAAGCATGTGCTGCGCTATGCACAGCTGCACAAGACGAGTGCCCACGATGCAATGCCGCCCAGTGGCTGGACCATCTTGCCCTTTGTGCGTGTGGTGAAATCACAGTGCGGACGTGGGACGACTTTTTGGCCTTTCAGACCAACCCAGACTTTTTGAAGAAGTTGATTCGTGACTTCTGAGTGGAGCCAGTCACCATAATGCACCGCCTCTGCTAACTTATGGCTAGCTGACGGAGACAACTTCATCCAACGTCCTATCCAAATCTTCCCCAACTATGAGCACATCGTCTATGGTCCTGGCATGACAGCTCTGGGTGGCACAGACGGCCTCGGCAAGGAAGACGTACCAGGTGCAGAGTGATTGCATTGCCATGGGTTGTAGATAGCACCTTCATGGACAAAAGAACAATTTTTGTATAGAAACGAATAAGCACCAGAAGGTGCATTGGCCCAGCCGGGACAACAAATTTAAAGAAAATACCCCAAGAAAACAAAACGTTCACCAAAATCTTCGCCCAAGTTTGTCCACATGGACATCCCAGTCTCATATCGCCACCATTGGTATCCAAAACATGAATCAAATCCATCAAAACATTAAGCGTCAAAAATGTCAACAGAAAAATCAAACGTAGGACAAAAGCACCCAGCGGTGGCTCGAGACCACTTTAGTAGGCCATGGCGTAGCCATACTTGTTGTCTGCCACAAACGTATCCGGCTTCGTAGACATGACGTTCTCCATCGCATCGCGGACCTCGAATTCCTCCATCACGGCACCGAAGCTGACTCGTTAGCGGTGGAACAACGATCAAAGAGTGAAGAAAGATAACGACTCACCCGTAACAGCGCACTTTGCCGCCCAGTTCCTCAGTGAGGCGCTGAAAGTCCTTCTCGGTGAGCTCGGCCAGGCGAGGGTGGGCCAGGACCATACCCCACGCCATGACGGGCGTGATCTCGCCGTCCAGGTTGAGCTTCGAGCTGAGCGCCAACAGAGTGTTCAGGTCGCCCTTGGAAAGCTCCCACGTCCGCTGGTGTGACCCAATCTCGGCTCCCTTGACGTTAGTGTAGCCAAAGGGGATCTCGGACGTCAACTCCGGAAACGGCTCGGGCGGGCACGTCGCCATCAGAGCATGGCCACAGGGCTCTCCACCGGCTTCGACACCGCGTTCGAGCAGCCACGGAAGGTGATCCATGCAAGGTTTTTCGAGTCTTTGAGCGGGTTGTGAAAACCCAATGTTAGCCATACTGTCGTCGCATCCATCATGCATCCATCATCCATCAATTTGACGTTTCTCGGTGGCGCATCGTCTGCTGTACCACAATTCCCTCCAGGTTGCAGTGCGGGCAGAAGGACAGTGGAAGAATGGGAGTAGTGACCGTCCCCGTGAACAAAGAGCAAGGTACACGGACCTCTCAAAACCGTGCGACACGAAACATCACCGCAGGCACCCGATCTCTTAAATGTTGCCATCAAGTGATCCCAGTGTGCATACACAGAGCCGTCCTCTTTTTTCTTTCTCTTTTTCTGGCGTTTGAGGTTGGAAGGGGTGTCATGTCGTGCAAATGTTTGCTCGTGCGTAGAGGAGAGATGCTGATCATGTAGATGGTTGCCGAACAGGTTGGAAGGGTTGCTGCCGGCATGCCAGTCAAGGAAGCAAAGGCAAGAAGAAGGACAGTGACGGTGAAATGAGGCACGAAACAGCTTCTGCACAATCAGGCCCAAAGGAGCCAAAGCCAGCCAGGAGAAGGAATTTTGTGGTAGAGCAGCCGCAACCACCGACAGAAGGGGGACAAGTTTCCTACGTTAAGACGAAATCGATGCCGGCCTGCTCGTAGTCGATGCCGGCGTTCTTTCGCGGATCGCTGATGTGTCCCGCCGCGAGGCCGTGGGGCGGCTGGCCGGTCCCATGCGGTGAGGTCAGTCCGCGCTGGCTGTTTGCAGTGCCAATGGGTGGCGGGGTGAAGGCACTCGTATGCGAGCTGGGGGCGGCGCCGTAGCTCCCAGATGCGCTGGCAGAGTAGCCGACACTCGGGTTGCTGGCGGTGTCGTCAATCATACTACTGCCGACACCCGGCGGGAGAGCTGCGCCGTTGTTGGTGAGGATCTGTTTGAGCCGGCTGTTCTCATCGGCCAGGCGGTCTTTGTCCTGGGCAATGTTGCTATAGATTTCTTTTAGTCTCAAAACCTCATCCTCGAGCGCCTTGATGTACAGCTCTTTGCGCTCGCGATGCGTGCGCTGTGCCTGGCGGTTGAGTTCCTGGCGGCGCGTCAGAGCAGGCCGGCTGTCTGGCTTGGGTCCGCGACGTTTTGGTGGGTTACCGTCTGGGATGGTTAGCAATGGATGAGAAAAGAAGCAATTGGCGATGGCTGCTTGCGCAAAGGCAAGGGAAAGCTTACCCCTTGTTACGCGCTTCTCAGAGATGTTTTTGAGGAAGGTGAGGCCCGTGCCTGACGTAAGGCCATCGTCCTGGAGCGGTGGCATTGCCGACGTCATTTTCGATTTTCGATTTTTTATTCTCGAGGTCGTAACGAGATCGAGAAGGAGGAAGGAGCGCAATAAATGAAGGGATAAATGCAATCTGTCGAGCGACCTCCACAAAATGGCAAGATGGCGGGGTGCCAGCAGAGAAATCAATCAATCGCAGACTGGTTTGCAGGTAAAAAGAAGCAGCGAGAAGCAGCGAGAAGCAGCGACAGGGTCGACAACGGCGGGGATGCTCTCTTTTTCTTCGATGCAGGCGCAAAAGGGCAAAAAAAGCGAGAGGATCTATCGGGCGGACGATGAAACTTCAGAACAGCGTTACATCCAGCAGCTTTGCCGAGAAAGGACGACGCGAATCGCACCAGCCACAGCAGGTAATGATGCGCAAACGCAAAGAGCAAAAAGAGCAAATAGGGGCTCTGGGGCAGTTCTGTCGGACAAGACGCTGTGTGAGAGGTTGGCGGGCGGAGAAGAGGGGGCCGAAGGGGCTTAGTTCTCTGTCAGGCTGCGGTGGCGAGCTTGGCGGGTCACTGGCAGCAGTGGCAGGTGGTTCCCGTCTGCTTGTTGCTTGTGATGGCGATCGGGTACGACGTATTAAAGCTGCCGTTCCAGCTAAGAACAAAGCGCGATCGATAAGCGGAAGGTGAGCTTTTTGTCGCTGTTGGTGTGTTGGTGGAGTGGTGGAGTGCCCTGGGCGGAGTGTTTAATGGACCCGAGCCGTGCTAACGACGTAGTTATGAGCAGACCCGTTGAGAGAGTGGGATGGAAAGGCAAAAAAGAGAATAGGCGAGAAGTAAGAATAAGACAAGATGGAAAGATGAGTCAACACGGTCCGAGTGGGCGAGATGAGAATCAGGCGCCAAGAGAACGGTTGAGAGCGGGTGTAGATGAGGTACAGAGGTGAGGCGAGAACCAGGCAGCGTTGATCGAGACAGTGCGATGTCTGGATGTCGAGATAAAATCGTCTGGGGGCCTTCTGCTTTTTGTCTTTTGTGTTTTGTGTTTTGTTCTTTTTCTTTGTTGCTTTGGAAGTCGCTTGAATTGTGCGGCGTCTAATAGCGACTTGCACTTCTGTGGGGTGGATTTGGCGTAAGAAGGAATTGGTGAAATCCTGTGGGTAGTGACGTCGATCTGCTGGCACGGTGGCAGTTGTGGTTGTGGCAGAGGTGAGGCGAGAAGATGTTGAAGAGAAAAGAGAAGAGGAGAGGTTTGGATAGAAGGAAAACACCACGAGACAAAGATCAGGAGAATATGGGACAGGCCAGAGATAAAAGGAAAGAGAATTCGAGTCTACGAATCCAGGAAGGAGCGACGGCCAAGGATGAAAAACAAGACAGTCCGACTCGACTGCAAGGGAAAGAACACTTGCGCACCCAACCCCGACCACCTGGGGAATGAAGGCCGTGAACGGCAAGAACGAACGACCGGAGAAAACGAGACAAGGCAAGACCGCTGCAACGCGCCAATGAAAGCAAGAGCGGCTTTGTTCTTCCTCCGTCGCTCCCCTTTTCGTTGAACTCGCTCTTGCCCTCTTTCCGTGTCACGAACTCCGTGCAATGTACGTCGTACTTTCGTCGACACCTCTTTCCCTCCAATCTTCTTGACGTGGTCGGTGCCTCTTACCATTTTTATTCTCAATCTTCACATACGAAGCAGTCCCTCCACTTGTCCTCGCTCTTGCCCTGTCAATAGCCACATATGTTTACAATACGTCGTGCAATTGGCATCCTTCGTATCATATCATCTTCAAAAACCGTTACACGTTGTATTCTCATCCTTCAACGGATGAATATGCTTCTTTCTACACAGTAGCCCGTCTGGGGCAAGTATCTTGTATCCTGTGCCCTAGGGGGCTGAGCACCGTCTGCAGCTAATATGAGGGGCATGCCCCGAGCAGCTTTGGCCCCCACCCGCCAACTCTCCTTGTTACCCTTTCCTCCTCGACTTTTTATTCGTCTTTTGTGCATCCTCTGCCAGCAGTTTTTCTTGCTCTTCTTATTTCCTGGTCGTTCACGGCTTTATTGATATGTTCAATATCCACGGTTCAATATCCACGGAACTTCCCTTCTTCTCGCGCTTGCCTTCTTGTTCTGTTTGTCAGTGTTGCTCCTTCCTTTTTTTTCTTTTTTAACCTCTTTGCCCCTCTATTTCGTCTTCGCACAGGGCCCGCAGCACTTCGATGCGGTTGCCGTGAACCGGTACAATCTGCACAATGTGCACAGTATGCACCAGTAGGCCTGGGCCGCTCCTGCTGCGCCTGCGAGAGTAAGTTTTGGGTGGGTTCCTTCCTTCTTCGTCCTCTTAGCCGCCTTCTGGACGTATATGTACCAAGCAGCGAGAGCGAGCACTAGTGCTGACAGTTTTAGCCATGGCAAGGACCAAAAACGGCAAGCATGATTAGACAGCTTCTTTTGTCTGTTTTTCTGGAGTTTTCCGTCGTCCTTTTGACGTCACTTGCGCTCTCGAGTCGGTCTAAGTTATGTGTTTCTATGTTTATTCACTGGTCCCTGGCGAGCCTGGAACGCTTTGCCTTTTTGCCTTTTGGGTTTGGCTTCGACTCCCTCCTGCCTTTTCTTTCCTCTTCCCTTTCCCCTCGCCCTGGTCCCTCCTTCCCAACTTGCATGACAAGCGCCAGACCACGGAAGTCACTCGAAGCTGCCTTCCCTGAGTTCCGTGCAGGTGTCGGCGCCGGGTTTTTGTGCGAATTCCCGCTCGACACGACACTCAACACGATTGTGTCCTCTGATCCTTCCTCTTTTGGGTCTTTTCACAAAACGTGGGCATGTCTCCTGACAGACAGTGGTGTCAGTAGGTCGGTAGTTCCTTCTTGTTGCTATCTCCATCGACTACCACAGTATAGAGACTGACGAAGAACTGGTCGCGCTTTCCTGTCTCACCAGCTGTCTTGCTCTCCAAAATGCACTATCTGACAGCCTATCGCACCCCTGCCTTTTTGGGGTTCTGCTCACTGTCTACGAAGTACCCACTCAAACTATTCAAGCCACTACGCGGAAATGCATTCCGGTGAGGAGCTAATCGCGGCCAAACGGCCTGGGGGCGCTAGCCTCCCTCGCTTGTCGTTGGTCGACTGGGGCAAAAGGGTCCAGATGCCTTTATGTTTATTTTCTGGTGCGTTTGTGGTGCGATGACGGCATCTCTCATTTGTAGTTTCAATCGCGGGAGTGGCACCGCATCGAAGCTCGAAAAGGTCGTGATGTGTAACTCGCGATGCGATGCGCTGTTGGTCGTTCGCTCCTTCCAATCTCTGCTTTGGGAGACTGCCTGGAGTCGCGCTTTCCTGATTGAGAACACGG
The DNA here is from genome assembly GCA_019925375.1 of Sporothrix euskadiensis. Taxonomy (NCBI): domain Eukaryota; kingdom Fungi; phylum Ascomycota; class Sordariomycetes; order Ophiostomatales; family Ophiostomataceae; genus Sporothrix; species Sporothrix euskadiensis. Next base: position 70,425 of record JADHKQ010000069.1, read on the forward strand.
CAGAGGTCTTGTGACCTTTTCTGTGTGCACCACCCACTCGTAGAAGGGAAGGAGCTACCCAGCCAGGCAACGTAGAATGTCCCCCGCCGACCAAAGTTGTGTTCATCGCGACACGCCGGCCAGTTGCGTCACATTGTTCAGTGTCTTTCATCATCACTTCCCTACGCCGTGACAAAGCACGAAGCACTAGTTCTTCTCCTACCTACTGGTCGACCTATGCACCACACCCTGGCCTCGCGCATACCGCTCGGAACCTACAACGTGAAACGGTCGAGACGCGCGCAGGAGGCCTGAACGCAAGGTGGCCTGAGATTCTGGCCTCAATCTCCTAGATTGTCATCTCGAACGAACTCGGGCAATTCGAGCTTCAACTCTTCATACTCTGCCCTCATTCACCTATTCAGGGCTTCTTTACCTACTACGACATCTTCTCGACTCCTCGGCCCCGACAACCCACCATGGCCTCTGCACTCGACCACCTCCGGGGCATCATCATCTGCTTTCCCTGGCTGATTTGGATTTTTATTAGCGACATTCTCCTCTCAGCCTTGCTGCCACTGCTCCCGCTCGCGCCCGACGCTTGCTACAGCTTCGCGTCCTCTCTCGCCTGGTCCGGCTGGTCCTGGACCCAGGCTATCTTTACCACATTCAATGGCGCCGTCATCTCGGTCTCGGGCGACGTTCTGCCGCACGGCGAGTCAGCCATTGTGGTGGCCAACCATGTGAGCTGGTGCGACTTCTACATGGTTCAGGCCTTGGCCCTGCCGGCGGGCATGCTCGGCCGCTGCCGCTACTTTGCCAAGACACAGCTCAAATGGGTGCCGTTCCTGGGCTGGGGCCTGTGGGCCATGGGTATGCCCCTGGTGACGCGGCAATGGGACCGCGACCAAAAAGAGCTGGACCGCGTGTTTGCCGGCATTGTCGAACGCCGGTGGCCGACGTGGCTAGTCAGCTTCTCTGAGGCCACACGCTACACGCCCGCCAAATACCAGGACTCCCTCAAATGGTGCGCCGAGCACGACAAGCCCCAGCCGCAGCACCTGCTGTATCCCCGGACAAAAGGCTTTGTGACGACCGTCAAGCATCTGCGTCAGGCGCCGCACGTCAAGGCGGTCTACGACCTGGCCATTGCCTACCAGAAGGGATCCGAGTTCCGCACCACACCTAGCATGTGGGACACGCTCAGTGTCCCGCGGTTGAGTACTCCCAAGAGCAAGGGCGGCGAGGGCTACCGCTTCCATGTGCATGTCCGACGGTTTCCGCTGATCGAGCTGCCCACGACGGACGAGGAGCTTGTCAAGTGGCTCGAGGCACGCTGGGTCGAGAAGGGCATGTGGCTGGAGCAAAAGAGGCAGGAGTGGGCGAATGAGCAGGGGGAGCTGGAGCAGCTGGGACGGAAGTGAGAGGGAAGGCATGGGATGGGATGAGACGAAGAAGGGGTGAAAGGAGCCGGTGCAAGGCTCTGTGTTTTACGTCTTGGGTCCGATAAGTGGTGAGCGGCTGTGGAGTATCGGTATATTGGTTGGTCCGATCTGGTTTGATCCGGTCTGGTCAGGTCTGGTCTGATCTCATCTGGTCTAATCTGTCTGGCCTGGTCTCGTCTGGTCTGAACTGGTTTTGCATTGTTTATTTGCTGGCAGCATCCCTATCCCTAAGATAAGACGCGACGACCTTCCTGTGTCAATATGAATTATGACTTGGCTTTCGTCTGACTGTGCTTTGTTTTGTTTCATGTTCCAATGTGAAGCTGTGAGTAAAGTGCATCTCATCTAAGATGAACATTTGATTTGTTTCAGCTCTTCCGTCTAAATTAACTCTTTCGCCTGGGTTAACGTTTTCGTCAAGATTTATTGTTAACATATATCATTGATTGATCTCTTTTTTTTTCTTCCTTTTTTTTCAGATTAAATCTAAAAGCGGCAACTGTACTGTTTTTATTTTATTTTATTTTATTTTATTTTATTTTATTTTATTTTATTTTATTTTATTTTATTTTATTTTATTTTATTTTATTTTATTTTATTTTATTTTATTTTATTTTA